>CAUYQV010053879.1:0-15231 GCA_963574575.1 Galagoides demidoff
GATTGCATTAACTCTGTAGAGTGCTTCGGGTGGGATGGACATTTTAACAATGTTGGTTCTTCTCAGCCATGGGCATGGCATATTTTCCATTTGTTAACATCTTCAGCTATTTCTTTTCTCAGGGTTTTGTAATTCTCATTATAGAGATGTTTCACATCCTTTGTTAGATAAGTTAATTCTCAAGTATTTTATTTTCTTTGGCACTACCATAAAAGCTCTTGAAGCCCCTCTTGTCCAGGCTCTCAATGGGGGTGGGAAGTTTCTGCTTCCTGGGAACATGTGACCATGTCCAGAGACAATTTTTGATTGCTGCAATTGTGCCAGGGATGGTCAACAGGAAGTAGCAGAATGGAGGCTGGGGCTTTGCTTCTGAGTTTCAGTTGGAAAGAAAGTCAGCCTTTGGGGGAAAGGTGTGAAGCAGATAGGATTGTCACAATTACATACGGGCATCTAACAAGCAAAGGTCGGAGATGCTGTTCACTATCTTACAACACACATGCCAGGCCCCTCCTCTGCAAAGCATCATTCAGTCTCCCGAGTCGGTACCCCTGAGGGTGAGAATCCTGAGCTAGTCGGACCTCACCTTTGTACTTTGTACTTTAAAAGATGCATCGACATCTGATTGCTCAGAGATGGGGACCTTCTCTGAGAAGTTCTGCTGGTCAGGAAATTCTTGTTTACTTCAAGGAGCCCTTCTTGTGAGTCTCCCCTCAGCTGAGCTCTTACTCCTTATAACCACCCAGAAAACTCTGACTCTGGATGGCACTTCAGATAAAGAATGTTCTTTATGCTGTATCTTCATCTCCTAGTTAAATACCAGGCTCTTTCTCTGTGTGTTTTTTGTCTATTTAATTTTTTTGTCTTAGTTTCGTTATAAGAACCCAAGAATTCTCCTCTCATGCTAACAAGTTTATCACCTACTTTTCTAAATTGAGAATCCACTTCCCTCTACCTCCAGGATGTAAATTTTCCCCCATTTCAGATAATGTCAGAGCACGGGGGAATTATCACCTCTATCATTCTTAATTCTTTTCTTCTACCTCTGTGGCTTAAATTCTTGTTCACCCTTGTTTTGCTATCTTTGCTCCCCTGAGATGTATTTAACCTCCTATTTTTTAATTCAGATGATATTTTCATGATTTTGGGGACCCTCTATCTGAATGAATTCAACACAGTATTGGATAATAACTCAGAACCGACTATGGAACCAGAAAGACTTGGTCGAGCATGTCAGCTTTGCCTTCTGACTTTGAACAAATTAATTATCTCATGTTGGTTTTACTTTCTCTTCCTTAAATGGAATAACTTTAGTGAATATCTCATAGGATTGTCATGCAGATCAAGGGGGAAAAAACCTCGCTCATTTTATAGTAAGGCCTCAATAAACCAATGCCAGATTTAAAATGTATATCAATATTAATGACTTCCTGAGACTCATAGGGTATACTCTCTACCGCCTCCAATCGGGTTTCTTCCTAGTATATAAGAACATTATTCTATTCTACTTACAGAGTCACACTGGGCTCCAGTGATTTAATTGGTCTTTTATTTGGTGTTCATTTGCACGCAAGCAACAGGGATTTCAAGGAAGTAAAGCCTCTCGGGTTGGGCTTTGGAAGCTTCCTGCACCTTGATCTCTCTGTGCCACACTTATTCATCTGTGGAGGAAGGAGGAGCATCTTCTCCCAGCTCTGCTCACGGCAGCCGCCCCTTCCCAGTTTCCCGTCTTTCAGAGAAACTTACAGAGCCCAAGAGACTCATCTTGAGAGATTAGAGCTGGGTCCTCCTGAGGGCTAACACAGTTGGCTTTTATTCAGACAAGAATAAGTCTCCTTTTTATAACAAAAGACGCTGTTGGATCTTGCCTGCAAGTTAGTTTATCTCTAAGCAGTAAGACCCGTGCCAATTACGAAATGCTGAGGCAGCAGTGGAGAAGTCCTTGCTGGACCTGGTCAGACCACTGGGCTCTGGGAGCCATGCATCCATCAGTACGCTGTTCATTTTCATAAGTAAACATCTGACTGACTTCTGTGGCATGCCAGATGCTAGGCTGGGTGTTGGTGCTATAAGGATGAATTGGGCACAGTCCCTGTCCTAAAGAGATAGGAATCTCACGGACTCACACAGTCAAGGCAGCATTGGAAGTGCAGCCCTGAGGGGTGATAGGAGAGAAGTCGAGGAGAGGAAAGCCACAAGGACTCAGTGTTGGGATGAACTTGAAAAGCAAGTCTGGGCATGTTATTCATCACTGACACAGGAGCTTGTGTCAGCGATGGCAGAGTGGGAGTCCAGGCAGCTACTGTGTGATAGGTAGTGCGTTCTTTCTCCTTCTGAGCCTAGATTTCTTTATCTGTCAAGCATGGGAGAGTATCTGCAGGATTGGGTAAGACGATGCATACACAGCGCGTGGCCCAGGGACAGGCTGCGATGCAGGCCAATCCGCTGTCACTCACAGGAACTCATTGCTTGCCTTCCAGGTTGAGGGATGTGGCCGGGCCACCCATGATCAGCAGCCGCATGCTTGGCCTGCACTTCCACCCGCGGAATGGGCTGCACCACCAGGTGCCAGTCATGTTCGATTATTTCCACCTGTCTGTGATATCTGTGACCATCCATGCTGCCCTTGTGTCTCTGCGGCAGCCGCTGATCAGGTATGGAGTCAGGAGGCAGCCCCGAGGAGCAAGCACCTGCAGCCCTGGGAGGTGGGAAGCTGTAGTCCTGGGGTGGGAGCAGCTGCAGTCCTGGGGGGGGGAGCAGCTGCAGTCCTGGAGATGGATAGCTGTGGCCCTGGGGAGTGGGCAACTGTGGCCCTGGGAAGTGGGCAGCTGAGTCCCAGGGGAGCGGGCAGCTGAGGCCCAGGGGAGCAGGCAGCTGTGGCCCTGGGGAGGGGACAGCTGCACAGGCCTGGCAGATAGGTTCGAGGTTTGCCTGGGAACATCAGCATAGACAAGGGTGCTTCTCCTAGGCTGGTGGCACTGAAGGGGAAGAGAGGGGCATCAAGGGGAGACCAGCACAGAGCTACAGGCTGAAAACCTGTGAATTCCTACAAACTACAACCCTCACCAGGAAGGCTCGGATTCTGTGCCTGGCTTCACTCATTTCTGGGTCTTATTTGAGAAGTCCTCTAATGTCCCCGAGCCACATAATCTTCATCTCCCACACAGGAGCACCGATAGGTCCCATTTATATCAGGCCCTATAACTCCCAAATGAGTTTGCGGCAGGCACGTGGTAAGAGTTCAAGTTACCTGTCAGAGGAGGAAGGTCCACTACGTTGGTCACCCTCCCCGTCAGTGGGTGTTCCTGGAGCATCTCCCAGGTCCTGTGAAGCACTGAAGTTTTGTGAATTCCTGGAGGGCAGGAAGAGAGGTGACGGCAGCCAGTGAGTTGTGCTGGGCCCTTCATGCCTGCTTCCTGTGGAGACACCGGCCACACGTCAGCTCAGAGCACCACACACGCCCGCGGGCGAGAGCTCGTGTGTGCACTGGGACGGTCAGGGATAGACTTGTGCAGCATGCAGTTTCAGGGAGTTTCCCAGGTCCCCTTTCCTGTATAGCTTCTCAGTGTTCAGAGTTTAAACATATGTGAATGAGGGAGACTTGAGTCCACTAAGTTTGTTGTCCCTGGCCTGAAGCCCCTGTTCTCTGCTGAGGTCAGAGAGTAGGAAATGGGTGACTAGGACCTGGTCCCTGGAGGTCTGGACCCAGTGACTGTGCCCGTCTGCTAGTTCCATGGTGGGATCTACAGACAGAATTCTCACAGCAGGTTGAAGTCAGATTCATGGTCAGAGCAAAGGGCACAGGGGACTAAGGGCTGGAGAGAGCTGGCGAGGGTGACACCCAAGTCTGGAATTGTGAACTGAGACGAGACAAGTTTGGACGGAAGCCCTGGGCCTGAAGATAAAGGAGACATGTGTCCCAGGGACCTTTCATTGTTTCATGCAGCGGGTTTTATTGCAGGGCTGTCGTGCTCTAGCAAAGGTGTCAGGGCCACACAGCACATCCTGCTAATGGGATCTAAGGATACCTTGGGGTAGATCTGTCCCTCAAGCACTTCACAGTCCAGGTGGGCCAGTTTGGATACATGAAATTATAATATGCCAAGTGCTGCTGTAGAGAGATTGGGTAGAAAATATTATAAGATTCACAGTTACAGGAACAAAAGAAAGCAGACCTGACACTGGGAAGTGACAGGAGATAGAATTCAAGAACCAGTGAAGGAGAGTAGAGGTTTCCTGCACGGGATGGTCTGTGGCTGGTGGCTCACTCTGGGGCTTAGCAAATACATGGTGCCAGGGCAGAGTGAGGGAGTGATCTGTCTTCCCTGAGGACAGACAACTCATGAGGGTTGGTCCTGGGAGTCAGGGCCTGGAGAGAAAATTGTCACCAGCTGGGGTCCAGACAATCTTCTGGTCCAGCCATACCACTTATTTTGGGGGGATCCAACTTTTCTAAACATCTGTTTCAACATATGAATGAATGAGAGAGACTTTTCTTTCTTTTGAGACACAGTCTCACTTTGTCACTCTGGGTACAATGCTATGGCATCATCATAGCCCACAGCAACCCGAAACTCTTGGGCTTAAACGATCTTCTTGCCTCAGCCTCCTGAGTAGCTGGGACTACAGGCACCTGCCATGTGGCCTGGCTAAGTTTTCTATTTTTAGGAGAGACATGGTCTCTCTCCTGCTCTTGCTGGTCTCAAACTCCTGAACTCAAGCAATTCACCCATCTCAGCCTCTGAGAGTGCTAGGATTATCCGTGCGAGCCACTGTGCCCAACCTGAGGAGGAATTTTTAAAAACTTGGGTGTGACACTAAACCAACAGGGGTGAGGAGGGGGTACAGTAGTGTTACAGTTGGTGAAAGTGTGCTTGGTTCCGGGTGGGTAACACTAAGCTTCAGCCACTCTAGAAAGGCTAAGACTGGAAGCTCTGAGAGGAACAGATCAGGTCTGGGGCCTTTAAAGGCTTGGGGTCTGGCAGAACACAGAGCTGTGAACTCTAATTCAGAGTGATACCCGTTAAAGCAAGGGGTGTGTGAGTCACAGGGGATCTCAGAATGGGGCAGGGATAAAAGGACAGTCTAGGCTCACAGGGAGCCAGCTTGCAATCCTGAGCCCCCCATTTGTTAGCTCTATTAGACTGAGCATGGGAGCTCAGTAGCCACCAGAAGACTTTGGAAATTAAGTGAGCTGGCACCTGTGAAACCCTTGGCCATTCGTTCAATCGATTGATATTTACTTAGTACCGTCCCCAGGCCCTGGTCTGGGCCTCATGTCTAGCACATAATGAGCACTTACAAAATGGTAAGTAACCATCAGCATAGGCAAGATGAACTTCTGCATACAGGACATGAGGGAAGGTTTTCTAGAAGAAACAGCCTTTGTGTTCCACCCAGGGGATGGGAGACTGTGACAGTGAAAAATGAATCTGAGAGAGTAGAGTGGAGTTATGTGGTAACAAGGTAATTAATGACACATGGGAGAATTGAGAATCTGTTTGTCATAAAAGAATGTGGTGTGCAGGCTTTGAGGAGCAGAGTGACCTGCTGACTGTGGTGGTGTGGGAAGGTCCCAGCAGCTGTGAGTGGGCTGGATGGGAGTGGCATCAGAGTGGGGTCAGAAGGAGGAGTTGGAGATGGGATTGTGGCACGCTCCCCGCCTTTCATGCTGGGGAGCCCTGATACTATGATATAATGAGGATGTTGGGATCTAGGAAATCTTAGAAAAGGTTTAACCTCCGACAGAAACAGTCCTTGCTAAGGAGGAGCAGAGATGGAAATTCACAGTAAGAGTTTAGACTTCTCCAGGGATGGGGTAAAAATAGACCCATCTTCTATTCTCTGGATTTTGCAGGAAGAATTTCTCTCAGCTGTGCACGGTAGCTGGGAACAAAAGGGAACCCTTAAAGCTGTGGGAAATACCTGCCAAATGGGGCAGGCAGTGGCTTTTCCAGAAAAGCAGTTCTTGGCAGCAGCAGCTGAACCCAATCAGTGTGAAGCAGGTGTGAAATTAAAATTCAACCTCAAAAGATCCTTAACCTTCGCTAAACCAGACTGAATAAAAGAATATAATTTTTAATCCTTAAATGAGTTCAGTTGTATTTCTCTTGAGGGATTCAGATCCACTGGAAAATCTAATCGAGGCTGCCCTCAGGTAAATGGCACGTTATTTTAGTTGTTAATTTGTAGTGTGTCCCACGAACATGCCATCCATGCACCTGTGCACACACGTACACACACAGTCCACTTTTCTTCCGGGATATTCCTTCTATCCATTTTCTAGTTAAACTGCAGATTTGTTTCAACTTGCAATTCAAAACAAATCCTAATAATGTCATTATATCTTATTATATTTCTGGCATTATTAAGAATAGGTCCCAGCATTTATTGAATCAGCACTGTTTGCCAGACACTGTACTGAAGTGTCTCCGCCTCATCCCATTGAACCCTCACATTGACGCCGTAGTTTAGGGGCTGTTACCAACCCTTGTGACATTGGAGGAAATGTGGAGCAGGAGGTTGAGAACCTCAGCCCCTGTATCTCGGCCTGGGAGGGCCCCGTGGGGTCAAGACCTGGCCGGCAGGCCCACTGCCTGCCTCTTAGCACTTGGCAGTCTCTGCTTGAGTTATCATCTCTGACTATTATCCTTGCTCCCCAGTTGGTTCTGTGAACTGCTTCTGTACCCACTGCAGAGTTGGCCCCTGTGGTGTCACTTTGACACATATTGGTTCTATCTGTCTACTTCCCACTCTAGAGCAAAACGTCTCTTGGGGTGGGGGCCCATGGCTTCCTCTGCCTGCCACCCTGGCACCCAGCACACTGTCTGGCATATGTATGAACCTAATAAGTACTTGAGTCAATGAATTAAGCAGACATAGAACATTATTTCTCTGTCAGTATTTTAAACAGGGACATGGGTCTCTTGAATTAAATACTGCACAATTCCTTCTTAAGCTCTAATGGTAAGGTGATGCCACCTGGCGCAAGGTATTATCAAGATCTTTGCCGTCAGGGCCTTTAACTCTTGCCAGGGGATTCAAACATACTTATCAAATATGTTTGTATTATATGAAAATTGACCTCAGGCTACTGAAGAGGAGAGTCTGAACGATAGGGGGTAAATGAGTATAGGTAGACTTTACTGATGCGTCAGCTGCTGGAAAGGTACATGGAAGAGACATGGTCAGAAACCCAAATAGATAAATCTGGGGAAGCCCGCAGCCTTTCCTAATCCCCTTTCCTCTTGAAGTTGACAGTTGCCATCACAGTGCGTCAGCTGCTCTTTCCAACGCAGAGCCCTGTCGGACCTGCGTATTGTCTGTGGAAAGGATTTCAGCATTCCCAGCTAGCACTGACTCTGATGGTGCTTCTTCGATGATGAGTCTCTGACATCCAACCAGACTCCCGAGTGGATCATGGAGGGGGATGTTTCATGCTTTTCCACAGATGATCGGAGGTTCATGAGCATAGATGTGACTCAGACTATGTCCCCTTGGAGCCTCCCCTGGCCTCCTGGGGCCCGTTTGACCTGCCCCTGTGGTTTACAGAGCCTTGGGCTCTGCCTCAGTGCCCCTCACAGGTGTGTCGTTGGCATTCAGGGGTGGGCATTCCTCTGTGTACCTTGTAGGATGTATATTGTCCTTGGCTCCTAAGCTTCTGTGTCAGGTGCACCCCTTATTTTCAAGACATCCAAAAACGTCATGTGCAGACACCCCGGGGTAAAGTGCTCCGTCTGAACAATTTACTCCGAAGGCTGCAGGGTGAGTCTGCTCAGGGGGCTGAGCTAATAAGCATGCGGCTTCTTTCACTTCATGTTTCAGCTGCCTCGATTTTCTTCCTTCCAGTTTCACTCGTCCGGGAAGAGGCTCCTGGCTTGGTAAAGGTGGCCCAGACATGGGACAGGAGCAATCCATCATTTCCCTGGAAAACCTGGTGTTTGGAGCTGGATACTGCAAGCCGACTTCCTCTGAGGTAACGTCTGCCCGGGCAGTGGCCCCGTAGCTTCTACAGCTCACTGTTGAGGGTGTGTGCTCTGAGGTTCCTGCTTCTGCCAGGGCCTGTGCAGGGACCCTTCCTACGCTTGTTTCTTCCTCTCTCTGCCATCCGTCCTCCTTGTATCACAGCTGCATCTATCAAACACTTCCCCAGTGCTGAGCCCTTCACATGGCGCCTCCTACAGGAGGTCCCTGGAAGAACAGGACGCTCTGAGGTCTATGAGGACTTTGCTCACCAGCAAAGGTTGAGGACTGCAGCTGGGCTGGGGGTGGGGGCACACAGCCACTTTACCCTGGAGAATGTTCTGGAAAATAAAAGAGAATCTGAGGAGACATTACAAAAGCTATTCCTCAGGAATTCTCATTGTTTTACAGAAATAACTTGTTTACTGACTGGCCATACATTGCTGAACTAGAGGGTGTGCGGCATTTTATGGCTACCTGACATCAGTTAACCTAGAGCAGGCGTGGGGAGCCTTTTCATGTTGGAAACCAGATTAATTCAACTATGATAAATAAGGCCAACATTCAAGAATCCTCAATTAGTTATACTTAAAAAATTTATAATCTGTAAAACTTGAATAATTATGGGGTGGTGCCTGTGGCTCAGAGAAGTAGGGCACCAGCCCCATATACTGGAGGTGGTGGGTTCAAACCCAGCCTGGGCCAAAAAGTGCAAAAAAAAAAATTTGAATAACTATTAACTATGTACTTAATATTATCTCAAAAAATGAAAATTGTCTGTTAATTTGAAAGTTAACTAACCTTTTCATGACTTTTTTATGTCTGCTTTTGATTGGAAAGCATTTGAATGGTTGGTTTCAACATGGAGTTCATGGTTTCTTCTCATCCACAACCCCCTTTTGAAAAAATGTTTTGAAAAATGATGGCTTTTTTGGAAATGCTTGGATTTTTTTGCCTCATATGATACATAGACTTACTTTTACCTTATATTACTTATAAAGAACTATATTACTTTATAATTACTTTATATTACTTTAAAGAAATATTCAAGTCATTTTGATTTAACGTGATATCAAACAAATGCTGCATTCCTATAGAAATCTCTTTCAACAACTCATGTTGCTGGTTCAGTTCTTTATAAACTTTAACCATGTATTCTCATGGGGAAGAAACATTTTGGTTAATACCTGTTGTTGCGATAACCACTGCACTAGAGAATGATATAGCAAACTCACACTGAATAGTCATTCAACTTAGTGTGTTATGAAACTGACAAGGTGGTGTTGCATTTGCACAGATGCAGTTAACAATATTTACAACTTATTGCAAGTGTCACCAAAAATAGTAGCTTTAGCTCAGAGATTTGTTGGTGCAAGATACAATGAAAAGAAATGAGAGATGAGAGCATTTGGAGCCATTGATACTTTTTTTTCTGGAGCAATAAACCCTTCCCTTGGTGTTATCCTGTCTTGGAAAGTGCACCATCTGTACCTACCCTCACTGAATTTGCTAAATTCAGTCCAGCTGAAATCTGGTAAAAATATCTGTCCTCTGTGTTCTGTTTGCAACAGTGAGTGCCCAAAGTGAGTACCTTGTAGCAAAGAAATCTTCTGTTATGACCCAGATGAGGTATAAAACCTGCACTGATTCAGTAGTATCAGTTGATTCATCCACAGAGATTGAAGAATATACGTTTTCCTTTTGAAGCATTGGATGGCATTGTTCTGCTAAACTGAAGGTTAATTCATGCTACACATCAGTCCTGGCTCTCCTTCAAAGAGGAGGTTTGTACCTTGAAACGTTGTCAGGGTCTCAGCACTTTACCACTAGGACAGCGCATTCTCTCACGATCCCCCAGTAAACTCTCGCCAGTGTCTAAGCTGCTGTACAAGTTGCTTCAGTGGCATCACTTCCAGATCCTATTGCTGCTTTAAAGAATTGTTTTGCTTTTGGTTTTTATCTTTTAGTTTCTGCAATAAAACTTTTCACGCTTCTCCCTCTAATTTAAAATCCTGTTTTGTGGTTCTTAGGAGTGCTGTAATGCTGATGAGCATTGCATTTCTTTAATGTTGATATTGCAGTTTCACAGGCAAGAAAATCATCTTATCTTCAGCAGCAATGATATTATTGCAATTCTCAGCCTTCATTTAAAAACCTGTTTTCTTCCTTTTGCCTTTTTTTGGTCTTCTTTGACATGATGGGCAGACTGAATTAAGAAATAGCGCTGAACTGTGCGACTATTCACAAATTCCACTTCAAGCAGAAACACAATGAACCATTGTCAAAACCTAATAACAGACTGGTGGACTCGACCCTCACAAACAGTTGCCAACCAGCCTCATGTGGTAGTGTCACTAGTCAGGCCAGGGAAGGTAGAGCTAAATCAGGGGCGTAGGAGTCGTCACTTTAGCCCCTATGGCTTACTAATGTTCTGATTGCAGTATTCAGTCTGGGAGGGTGATTTCATTGAAACTTATTTTATTTTATTTTATTTTAGAAACAGAGTCTCACTTTATTGCTCTTGGCAGAGTGCTGTGGCATCACAGCTCACATCAACCTCCAATTCCTGGGATTAGGTGATTCTCTTGCCTCAGCCTCCCGAGTAGCTGGGACCACTACTCCTGTCCTGCCACAATGTCCGGCTATTTTTTGTTATTGTTGTTGTTGCAGTTTGGCCAGGGCTGGGTTTGAACCCACCACCCTTGGTATATGGTGCTGGAGCCCTACCCACTGAGCCACAGGCACCATCCTGAAACTTATTTTATAGTTTGGAATTTTAAATATGTTCATCTTGGGCTCGGCACCTGTAGCACAATGGTTATAGTGCCAGACACATACACCAAGGCTGGCAGATTCAAACCCAGCCCGGCCCAGCTACATAACAATGACAGCTGCAACAAAAAATAGCTAGACATTGTGGTGGGCACTTGTAGTCCCAGCTACTTGGGAGGCTGAGGCAACAGAATTGCTTAAACCCAAGAGTTGGAGGTTGCTGTGAGCTGTGACACCATGGCACTCCAGCCAGGGCAACATAGTGAGACTCTGTCTCAAAAAAATATATATGTTAATCTTAAAAATACAATAAAAATATAAAAGGAACAAAAATGTATTGATTTAAAAAAGTATTTTGTAAAATTTGGATTCATTCAAAAGGCCACACTTAAGGACCTAGAAGGCCATGTGTGTCCTTAAGGCTGCAGGTTTCCCTGGTCCAGAGTGCGACTAGCAAGTGGCTTTAATAGATAATTATTCAGTTCAAAGGGGAGTGAGGTGTGACTGATGCTACATTTTAAATGCTTTTCTGGGCCTGATCATGTAAAGGGCTCACACTCCTCAGGTCTTGTTCCTTTTTGCTCAGTATGGTGTGACTGTAGTAGTGGCTTGCTCAGAAGTCACCAGGCTTCTGGCTATTCAGCTTCTCCAGAGAATTCCCATGCATGCTAAGGGATTTATGGTAAGGAATTGGCTTATGTGATTATGGAGGCTGAGAAGTGACAAAATCTGCAATCAACAAGTTGGAGACCCCAGAGAGTAGATGTTTACATTTGCAGGCCAGGTCTAAGTTTAAAGGCAGGAGGAAGCTGATGTCCTACTAGGTGTCTTCAAACTACGGCCTGTGGGCCACATGGAGTCTGCCTAGGACATTTATCCAGCCTGCCAGGTGTTTTTGCCTCCACTGTCTGTCCTGCTTAGCAGCCGACTCGTCCCAGGGCCCACAGTCCGGCCCGCCAACGGTCCAAGGGACAGTGAACTGGCCCCCTGTTTAAAAGTTTGAGGACCCCTGTTCCTAGACCAAAGACAGTAAAGAAGAGACATAAAATTCTCTCCCAGAGTTTTTGTTCTGTTTAGACCCTTAGCAGATTAGCTGAGGCCCTTCACATTGGAGAGGTCACTCTGCTTTAGTCTGCATGTTCAGATGTTAATGTTGTCTGAAGGACCCTCACAGACACACCTTGGATAGTGTTAGACCAATCATCTGCGCACCCCATGGCCTAAAACTATCCATCACATAACCCACATAGTGAGTGGGGGGGCTGCCCGTGTTCACAAAGCCCCTAAGAGAAGGGTTGCGTCTGTGTGGGGACTCGGGCCACATGCTCAGGTGGTTCACAAAGTCAGGTGATGCCCTCAGCTCGCTCTCCTGAGATGTCACCTCTCCCAGCGCTGAGACCCAGCTGGAAGATCTGGCTGTAAAAGCTGCTCTGGTCAGTCCTGTCTCCATCTGGTCCACGCCCCTGTGCCATGCTCTCGTGGTTTTAAGAGCAAAGACAAGAGCTGCTAAGACTTCTGAGATACAGGGATCCCTGAAGCCAGAACAGGGCCCTGTGCCATGGGAGAAGCAGACAGCAGGGCTAAAGGGACCCATTGGAGGGAGGGACTTATCAGTGCAGGACCTTGGACAGTGTCCTCAGTGTCGGCACAGGACCCACCTAGCGCACAGTAGCTGAGTGTGTGAGACTGTAGAGGGAACATGGCAAGCCTGCAGCCCTGAAGGCCCAGGTTGTGACCACATCACAGTCCCCCTTCCCCTGTGCCCAGTCCTCCTCCTCTCTCACGCCCTTAGGTGCTGGCCCTGAGAGCCTCCCAGTAGGTCCAGTATCTGAAATTCTGCCCGCTCATTCTCTGTTCTCTAGGGAACTTGGCCTGGGACGTTAGGACATATCCGTCGGTGGTCACAGATCAGTCCAAAGCATTTTCAACCCTTACATCCTAAGCCAAGGGCCTGTGTTGGTGCCACGGGAGCGTATGGAAATCATTAGGATAAGGTGACTTCATTGAAGAAACTCTACACATCCCTCTAAGACCTTGTTCAGGTGCCATCACTACTATGAGAGCACTCTCTGATGTCCTGGAAATACTTTCTCCCTGGTTCTCTGAGCATCTGTCGCTCCCCCACTGGCCTGAGCGGCTGGGGGTAAAGACCGTCCAGTTCATTTGCAGGGCCCAGCAGTTCATTCAGTGTTTAGGAAGTGTGAGGGGCAAGTGATGGATACAGTGTGTGGATCACGTTCGTGGGGAAGGCTGAGCAGCGAGGGGAGTGAAGTCACACAGAGCCCCTTCCCTAGCCGTGCAGTGATGAGCGTCCCATCACCCGGGAGGCCGTGCAGAATCCTGGGCCTGGGGAGGGGTGGCGTGGAGGGGGCCACACGGTCAGACTCTGCCATGGAGGACACATCTGAGTATGACCTGGGCATATTTGCAGCTCTGAGGGACTGTTGTAATGTACGAGAGAGAAGACTCTGGTTTCAAATACCTGCTGTGATAAATGCTGTATTTCTTAGGGGAGCTCAATCACTCTTATGGAAACTCAATTTTCTCACCTGTGAAATAGGAAAATACCTGCCTTTTAGAGAGGATTTCAGGCTTAGTGCGTGAAAACATTACAGGAGTAGACTTGGCAGGCACATGATACAGGACAGTTTTCTTTTTTCTCTTCTTGGGTGTTTTTGGGGATGTGTGTCAAAGCAGACATCCCCCTCTTTTAGAAGAGTCAGATGAAGTGGCTCGTTTGTGGGTGCTCAGCACTGAACTTGCTCGTGAAGCTTAACTCAATGGGTTATTTTCAGGACTTAATTCTTTTCCTGTGCGTTTTCCATTTGGGTCCCATCCAATTATGTGGATTCAGTGCTATGTGCCCATGCTGTGCCCTCCCACCAGGCAAGGCCTGCCAAGCAAAGAATAAAACTCACTCCCCCACCTGCCCTTGTGGCTGTGTGTCCAAATCCCCCAGAAGCCCAGGGCATCAACAAACAACATCGGCATCCTCGCAGATTGCAGCATCAGCTGGAAGGATTAGGGAACAGGTGCTTCCTTCAAAATAAGCATTTCCTTGTAGAGACATTTATAAAACTAGAGTTTGGGAGCAGAATGAGCAGATTGTCCTGAAAAGTCAGGGGGCAGTGAGGGCCGACGTGAGAGGTCCTGCACCTTGCTCAGGAGCCCAGCCCTTCGCCCCGGGGGATCTGTTCTTTCCTGCCCTACATTTGACATTTAGACCTTCAGATTTAGGGTTGGTGGAGTGAGGGCTTGTGTTCTTTCTCCTTCCCAAACCAGCAGCTTTGCTCTGGGGGATGATTGCCCTCTTTGACTCATGGATTACCTGTCAGTGAGGCTACTAATGCCTGGCTCACAGGGTTGCTGAGAAGATTAAGTAAAATAAGCTTCTAAAGGTCTTGAGCATACAGCCTGACACAAAAATGCCCACCAAAAACCCTTGCTGTGTAATTTTCTTCCATTTGTTCACACCATTAAATCTGTGTTATTCCAAAGACTTCAGCACAGTCTAGTGGTAGGACGTTAAGTGGAGGGTCTTAAATGGAGTCTTGTTCTGGGTTTCAGCTATAACATGCTGTGTGACCTTCAGCTAGACACTTGACCTCCCTGGGTCTCAGTTTCCTGAAGTGTATGTGTAGAAAAAAAATTGAATGTGGTCATCTGGGAGGCCTCCTTCAGCCCTTTCTGTGCTGCTTGTACTGTGATATCCTTGACCCTGCCTCGTACAGTTGGGGGCAGAAGGCGTAATAGTTTGGCCTCACCCACCTTAAACATGCTCAGAACACTCTTACTAACCTATACTTAGGGAAAAATCACCTAATAAAGCCTATTTTCTAAAAAACATTGAATAGCTCATATAACTTACTGAACACTGTACAGAAAGTGAAAAATAGAATGACTGTATGGGTATTTAAAGTCCAATTTCTACTGAATGTGTATCATTGTTGCACCATGATAAAGTTGAAAAGTTATAAACCAGCTCGACACCTGTAGCTCAAGCAGCTAAAGAAACCAGCCCATATACCAGAGATGGCGGGTTCAAATCCAGCCTGGGCCTGCCAAACAACAATGACAACTGCAATAAAAAAATAGCTGGGCATTGTGATGGACACCTGTAGTCCCAGCTACTTGGGAGGCTGAGGCAAGAGAATTGCTTAAGCCCAAGAGTTAGAGGTTGCTGTGAGCTATGATGCCATGACACTTTACCCAGGGCAACAGCTTGAGGCTTTGCCTCAAAAAGAAAAAAAAAATTCTTGGGCTCAAGTGATCCCCTTGTCTCAGCCTCCAGAGTAGCTGGGACTACAGGATCCTTCCACGATACCCAGCTAGTTTTTCTATTTTTAGTAGAGATCGGGTCTTTTTTTTTTTTTATTAATTGATTTCTGTGTACATTGATGCAAACATGGGGTACATTGTGCTGTTTCATATACAATTTGAAACACCTTCATCAAGCTGGTTAACATAACTTTCACATCATTCGGTTAATCATTGTATCAA
>CAUYQV010053880.1:0-13208 GCA_963574575.1 Galagoides demidoff
GCAACCTCCAACTCCTGGGCTCAAGCGAGTCTCCTGCCTCCGCCTCCCAAGTAGCTGGGACCACAGGTGCCCACCACAACGCCCGGCCATTTTTTTGGTTGCAGCCATCATTGTTGTTTGGCGGGCCCGGGCTGGGGATTCGAACCCGCCACCTTAGGTGTACGTGGCTGGCGCCTTAGCCGATTGAGCCACAGGCGCTGAGCCAGAACTGTTAACTCTTACCACCACAAGAAATAACCTGTACGCTGCAGCAGAGTGCTGAGGTAGAGAATACTTAGTCTCACAGACCTCATTCATTCTCAAGCACCTTTATTTTTACAAGCCCTTAAGGAACAATTTTTGTAAGTTTTCAATATGCTTAGATTCTCTTTTTAGAGTCAATATTCCATCTTTGAATCCGTGGACATCATAAATATATATTTTTAAGTTTACATATATTTCCCAACTTTTTTAAATTTTACATATATTAAGGTGACCCCTTTGTCTGTAGATTTGGCTGTTTTCCCCGCAAAGGCAGACTGTCAAGTATCCACTCTCACAACATCATACAGAATGCTTTTATTGTCCTAAAAATGCTAACGCAACACTCCTCTCTGATCTCCAAAACCATGGCAACCACTGACATTTTGTACTGTCTCTATAGTTTTGCTTTTTTCAGAAACCCTTTTAAAACTCACTGCTTTTACTTGGTTAGCAATTTGCATTTAAGATTCACGCATGTCTTGCTAGCTCATTCCTGTTACCACCGAGCGTTACTCCGTCATCTGCATGATCCACAGTTTGTGACCCTTTTGTTTACAGAAGAACATCTTGGGTGCTTCCAAACTTTGGCAATTATGAATAAAGCTGCTACAAATATTAGTAGGTATGCTTTTGAATGGGTGTAAGTTTTTAAATTCATTTGGGTAAAAAGCATGATCACTGGATGTATCATACAACTCTGTTTAAGTTTGTAAAGAACTGAACAGTGACTCCAAAATGGCTGCACCATGTTGCTTCCTACTGGCATTGAATGAGAACTCCCACTGCACCATATTATCGGGTTTGGATTTGCTTGTTTTCTGTATTTTGGCCAGGCTAGTAGTATACACTGGTTTTGCATCTATTATAATTTACAATTGTCGGATGCCAAACGCTGCTGGTCTTTTCTTTCACGTGCTTATTTCTCACCCGTGTATCTTCTATGACAAGGTGTCTGTTGAGACTGATTTGTCCATTTTTAATTGGGTTGTTTTGTTATTTTAGATTATGCATTTTACATCTTTTTTTCTTATCTAATGTATTATTTAATGCTATGCATTTCTCTCTGAGCATTTCTCATGCTGTCTATTTCACACATTTTGATAAGTTGTACTTTCATTTTTTCTTACTTAAAAAAATATGTTAGTTGATCTTGAGACTTTTTCAATGGCCTACACGTGATTGTGAGCTGTGCTATTTAGTTTCTAAATATATGAGGTTTTCCCAGATATCTTTCTATTACTGATTTCTAGTTAATTCCATGGTGGTCTGAGAATATGTTTCGTATGTTTATTCAAATTTTAAATTACTTGAGGCATGTTTTAGTGCTCAGGATACAGTCTATTTTGACACGAATTATTTCACATGAGATTGAGAAGAACAGGTGTTTTGCTGAAATTGACAGCAATCTTCCATAAATGTCAATTTGTTCCAGCTGACTTATGGTGGTGTGTTATTCACATAAGTAGATACTTCCCTATTTTTTGTGTTTCATCTGTCAATTCCTTAAAAAATGGCATTGAAGTCTAAGATTGTAATAGTGGATTTGATTGCTTCTCCTTGAAGTTCTATAAATTTCTGTCTCAGATGTTTTGATTCACTGTCCTTAGATACATCCATATTAGAATTACGTCTTCTCTTGGTGACTTCTGATCACCAAGCCGTGCTCCTCTTTATCCCTAACAAGTGTTCTTATTCTGAAGTTTGCATTGCCTGAAATTAATATAACTACTCTGCCTTTCTTGTGATTAGTTTGGCAAAGTACATCTTTGTTTATTTACTCTTAACATGTCTGCATCTTTACATTATAGGTGGTTTGCATGTAGACACTACAGAGTTGGGTCATATATTTTCATCTATGCTGACAATGTGTCTGTAGATCCCTCACATGTAAAGAAATTGCTGACATACTTACATTAATCTGTTTTTGTAACTATTTTACATTTACTTTTTGCGTCTATATTTTCTCCTGTTGCCATCATTGGCTTAATTGATTCTATTTGATAACTTTTCATAGCATAAAAATTTTACTGATGTTCTAGAGTTTCCAGTGCACATTTTTAACTAACCCAAGTCTCCTTTCAAATGACATAATACAATATCACATGTAGTACAAGTATCTTATAATAATACCTCCTCTCCACTCTCTATGACATTATTATCATTTATTTTAGTTATCCACATACTATAATTCCCTAACAAATTGTTACCATAATTTTTTAAATAGTTATCTTTTCAATGAAGTTGAAATAAGAAAACAAAATTATATGAATTTTATATTTGCTCTTATTAATTCCTTTTCCTATGTTTACTTTTATTCACATAGATCAAAGACTGGAATACAATTTTCCTTCTTACTTTCACATTTCTTGCTAATCAGGAGGTACACTGGTAATGAGTTCACTCAGGCAATGATTTCACTGTGTAAAGGAGAGAGAGAAACTTTAATTCTCCTTCAAATATCGTAAATACTGACAAACTAGAGTTTTATGTCCAGGAGAATTTCAGTTCACTGGATATAAAACTCTAGGTTGTCAGTGTTCATGTTCAGCACTGGAAGCATTTCAATCCATTCTTCTCACTTTCACAGTTTCTGAAGAGAAGCTCATCATGAATCTTATCTGTATGTCTCTACATTTAAGGTTATTTTTTCTTCTCTGGATTTGTTTCCCCAGTATTTTTTCTTTGTATTTGATTTTCTGCAGTTTAAAATATGTTATGCTTAAGAATAGGTTTTTTGTGTGTGTTTCTCCCACTTGGGTGTTCTTTGAGCTTCCTGGATCAGTGGTTTATTGTTTGTCATTAATGTTTAAAAGTTTGTGGCCATTACTAAATCAAATTATTCTGTCTGCTTTGTTCTCTATTCTTAAAAAAAATTGTTGATACATAATAAATGTTCACATTTAGGGGGTACATGTGATAATTTGATACATTCATATAATTTGCAAAATTGTATCAATGTAATTGAGATATCTATCATATTAAATATTTTTATTTATGCTAGAAACATTGTAATTATTCACTTCTAGCTACTGGCAAATATATAATAGATTATTGCAAACTCTAGTCACTCCACTAATCTACTGCACACTTGGTGTTATTTCTTCTATATTTCTTCTGGTATTTCCAATATACATGTCAAACCTTTGGAAAGCATTTCAGGATTCTGTTCTAGTTTTTGTCATCCCTTGTTTTCTTTGCATGTCAGTTTAAGAAGTCCTGTTGACATTTCAGAGGAGGCTTGGTGATTCCTTCCTTGGCCACGTCCAGCCTACTGAGGAGCCCATCAAAGCCATTCTTCATTCCAGTTACAGCATTTCAGATTTCTAGAATTACCCCTTCATCCTTTATTAGTGTGCCCATATCTCTGCTTACATTACCCATCTGTTCTTGCAAGTTGTGTACTTTTTCCCACTAGAACCCTTAGCATATTAATCACAGTTGATTTAAATTCCCTGTCTGATAATTCTAACATCTGTGTCATATCTGCATGTGGTTCTGGTGCTTTCTCTGTCTCTTTAAATTGTGTTTCCCTTATCTTTTAACATGCCTCTTAGTATCTTGTTAAAAGCCAGATACTGTGTATAAATAGCTGAAGTAAGTAGGCTGGGGGGTGAGGATTTATTCTATCTGGCCAGCAGCTGAGTTGTGTTTACTGTCTGCTGACCCCAGGTGCCAGAGGCCTCCAGCATCTCTACTGTCCTTGTGTCCATCTCCGCCCTTCCCTACACACTTGTCTTCAGAGAAACTCTGTACTGCAGCCCCATTAGTCCTCCATCTGTGACCCACTGTTCCTTTATAGGAGCCCCCTTGGCATGGTTGGAAGGTGTGTGAGAGGAGAAGCATCATATAATCTTAGGACTGAACCTGAGTCTTACCAGGTTTTCTCTGTGTCCTGTGACAACCCTTGCCAGAGTTTATCCAGAGACTTTATTCCCCTTGTCCCATCCTTAAGTGAAACAAGAAGGTTATAGGGGGCTTGGGTGGGATAAATGCCCATTAAGCAGGTAGAATGATGCCCTGAAAAAGTCTTTTCTTCTGGAGACTAGGGTTCGGTGGGGTGTGTTTCAGATGATTAATCTATGCCTCCCTCAGAAGCCACTGTGTGAGAACTGGGGAGGCTCCTCAAGGCAAACCTGTGACCACGTGGGGCCCCCTAAAATTGTGGCCTCCAGTATTTTCTCAATCTCATACCAATCTCTCTACCTCTGGCCACTTAACACTGCCATTTAAATGTTCCCACCGGCTGGCGCCTCTCATGGCTGCTGTCCCAGTTCAGCCATCATTCTGGATTTGCCTCTATCTCAGATTTTGGAGTTGATGGGATTTTCCTTACAACCTTAATTCCCTGAAGAAAAATCACTCATTTTCAACTGGTTCACATTCTTTCTTGTTGTAAGGACAAGGGTGACAATTTCCAAGATGATCTGAAATAAGAAAGCTTCTACTTTCATTTTCGTAAATGGCACTTTCTCCTTCTGGTCATAACCACTGTTATATACTGAGGAAGTATTTCCACCCCAGGTTTTTAGGGATAAGCAGGTTTAAGTAGCAGCAAAGTTACAAAAACATAACCTGAAACAAAAGGGCGCTTGTCTTCCAGGGCCGATAATTGGACAGAGGCAGCAGAACAGATTCTCATACTTCCTTCCTCTGAGGGGTCATCATGTATGATCTTGGGGGAAAAAACAGGATGTTTGCCCAATTTCTGCTTTTAGATTTAGTGAGATAAATTAAATAGGGTAAGGAAAGAAATGGAAGTATATCCACTGGTTTCACCACAAAGGTATTCAAAGTGCTCGCAGCAAAAGCCATTGTGAAGGACTTGAAGGGGTGAAACCAGATTGCCTAGACTGGGGAGTGTCCAGAGCCAGGAAAATCTTATCCTTCTCCAGAGAAACCTCAGTGACAGAAAAAAGTTGATCATTTTCTTTCTCTCTTCAAACACAAAGCTCCCACTACTGAGCAAACTGCCACTGCATTGTCAGTCATCATCTCACTGTTACTAAGCAAAGGTGACGTCACTGCTCAGCCCCACTTAGCAAATGACCAGACATCTGCTCTCGTTTCTTCCTACGACTCCTCATTTCCAGGAATAAAAATATTTTAACATCTCTCCAGCTAGTGTGTATCAGCAGTAATTTAGTAATTTGATATTACCTGTCACTTTTTGAAAAAGTGAAACTAATTAAAAAATCTTTTCCTTTAATTCTCTATTACAATTTCTTAAAATTATTCATAACAGGTACTCTTTAGAACAAAATTTATTAAATGGTTCCAGTACATTAGGTATCTAACTTCTTCCTCCCAGCATTTTTAGATAAGAGAAAGTCTGAGATGACTAGTCAGTAACATAGGTAATAATTTCCCCAAATATAGGCCTCATAAGATGGTTTACTCGAATGACTTTCCGTTCAGAACTATTAACACCAAAATAAAAGTAATTTGCTTCCTATAGTTTGAAATGCAACGAACTGTTAAAAAATGGGCATATTTCTGATAGCTTTAGAATTACTAGAATAGCTTAGTAACTCTGGGAACATGAAACTAAATGTGAAAATTCACATCTAGAAGGCAGATAAATGGGAAACCTTTAATCCAAAATCTTATAAGAAATAAGTGAGAAAAAAATAAATAAGTGAGAATTCAGCAGGGCTATTCAGAGACTATGTCCTGTAGTAATCATATGATCTAAAATAGCAACGAGCATTCCGTTCTTCCCCCGGCAGCAGGCACACGGCTGGACAGATTCTGAGGCTGCTTTACAAACACGCATTCAGGACACAGCTACACTGATACATGCACGTATATGATAGCATGTGCGCGTGTTGAGATAACAAGAAGTCAAGAATTGTAAGAGAACTGGCTCAGTGAGTAGGGCGTCAGCCACATACACCGAGACTGGTGGGTTCGAGCCGGGGCATGCTCAAACAACACAGCTGCAACCAAAAGACAGCTGGGCATCGTGGCCGGCACCTATAGTCCCAGCTGCTTGGGAGGCTGAGGCAAGAGACTTGCTTAAGCCCAAGAGTTTGAAATTGCTCTGAGCTGTGACAGCACAGCACTCAACCAAGGGCAACATAGTGAAACTCCTGTCTCAAATAAATTTAAAAAAAAAGAATTGTTAGAGAATAAAACACAACATGGTTTTGAGATAAGTACTTTCACCCTTGTGATTTACTCTTACTAACAAGAAAGCCTCCTCAAAATCCAGGAAAGAACAAAATAACTTGGAATTAATTTTTTATTAAAAACTAGAAAAAATTGAGTTATAAAGCATTGGTATTGGAATCTAATGGAAGTTAGAAAATATTTAAAAATTGAATTATGCAAAATGTAAAATAAAAATTACATGTGCTAGATGCTCAAATAATCAATATTCTCTCTTCTCTTACCTAAGTAAAAAGAGAAATTCTCAAGGCAAAAACTTTATGTAATAACACAAATATCATTATATATGTTAAATATAAAAATTACAATGTGATAAAATATTGTTTTATTGGAAGCCAAAACGTTTGGATTTGAAATGTCACAGAAATTAGATTTCTTTATATAATAATAAGGATTACATAATAAGTATATGAATGAAATAAAATTACTTTTTATACTCAGTGAGATACTACTTAGACCCGCTTCATTCTGGACTGAATTACAATGCTGCTGGTTGTGAGGTCAGTGTTAACGAATCAACATTATATGTTAAACAAGGTGACTTTAAATAAATATATAAAATGAGGTTATGTACTGATCTATTTATGAAAATGGTACCAGAGAGTAGAAGGGACCTAACCCTGTACTAGGAGCCAAAACTGTGTTCAAGATGACTTTGTAGGTCACACTACAATAACAGCTGACTCCGTGTCTAACATTCCTCAATATCCATCACCAATTCTAATAACCAAGTTAGAAAGCTGTCTTTTAAAAGGAAATGCACGATACTACCATGGAAACAAGGACCTCCGTATCCCACTTTGGGGGTTCTTAGCTCTGTATGCATTATATCATAAAGAATATAGCACCAGATCAGAGTGGTCAGGGATTCAGAGTCTGAAGCCAATTTCTGTGCAACAGAATATCTCTACCATTACTCTCTGGCCTTCAGCATATAGATCAGCCTGTCTGTGAGTCAGTGGCCTCACCTGCGGTAGGGTCACCCTGGACCTAAGTGACTCCATCTGAGAAAAGGCATCATTCATCACGGACCCAACCAAATAAGGGCGTAACTCTCCTACAGTCTCCAGTCTCCACCACAGGACTAAAGGTCCATAAAAAGAGCAGGACTTTCCTCATGGCCATCTCTGCAGTGATTGTCCTGCAGTCTCTCATGATGAGCAACTGGCACCTGCTGCCAGGGCTCTGCCCACATTAGGGAATCTTCCTTGCAAGACGCTGCCAGCTCCACTGACAACCAGATCTGCCAGGGCAGTCTTCCAGCCACACCATTCTCCTTGGACTGGTTCATTAAGCCCTTTCTCTTAATTTTAAGTGCTGCTTTGTTTGATGCAGAAATTTCATTGTTTGTTTGTTTGTTTTTTGAGACAGAACCTCAAGCTGTCACCCTGGGTAGAGTGCCATGGCATCACAGCTCACAGCAACCTCCAATTCCTGGACTCACGCAATTCTCCTTCGCTTCCCAGGTAGCTGGGACTACAGGTGCCTGTCACAATGCCTGGCTATTTTTTGGTTGCAGCCGTCCTTGTTGTTTTAGCAGGCCTGGGCTGGAATTGAACTCGCCAGCTCAGGTGTATGTGGCTGGCACCTTCGCCACTTGAGCCACAGGTGCCGAGCCTGCGGCAGAAATTTTAATTTGTGACATTTATACATGTATTTATTAAGTATGTGACTATGTTAGGCTTGCCATATTGACTGACCTGTGCAGACATGAGGCCATGTGTCTGGGGTGAGTGAACCCTAACAGAACCTTGGGAATCTCATGTAGCTCATGGCTTTTCTGATTGAAATAGCATCAATAAAAGTCTGATGTCATGAAAAAACAAAAGCATGGGGGGACCTGGTTATCTCTGATCTTGCTCTGTGCACAACGCCTACAAAACCCAGCATGAGCTGGCAATTCGTGCTGGAATTTGTGAGGATCGAGTGAGTTAACATTCATAAAGCGTGTAGACCAGTGTCTGACAGGCAAGGAGGGCTGCATTAAAGTTACAATCAGCATCTGCCAGAGTTTTGTAGATCATTTGGCAAAAACACTGACAACGTTCACAGAGACTAAGCCTGCCCGGCAACACAACGCAAGTGCGATTCAGTTACAGTGGCAATGTTCTAACGCTCTGAAGTCCTCCGGGCTTCCCATGCCTCTGCTTAACCATTCACAATAAATACCTTGTAAATCAACCAGATCATTTTTATGGATGACTTCCTGGAGAATGTGAAAAACACAGCCTAAGAATATCTCTCATTTGCTTTTAAACCAAACCCCCTGTCAGTCAGAGGTCATTCTAACTTCTCCACATCAGCCAACAAAAATTCCAACTTCCCAGTTTTCAGACCAAAAATGTGGAAGCAATTTGTGGTTTCTGTTCTTTTCACCATCCCTAAGTGCAATCACACCGAGTACTGACTACACCACCTCCGTAATGCTGCACACCCAGACGTCAGCCCCCTCTTCCATGTCCGCCATCTTTACTGTCCACAGTCCCACACTGAAAAGTCCCCTGTGCTTCTTCTCCCCTTGTCTAGTTTCAGCAGAGCAGCAAGAGGGATCCTCCTCTTAAACTCAAGTTCCATGATGTCACTGCTCAAAACTTACCAAAAGCTTCCCGAATCACCTGGGTCAATGCCCTCAAGTTAAGTAGATCCAAACCCTCTGAGGCTTGCCCTCACCCCACAGCCTCTCTGACTTCATCCACCGCCTAGCCCTGGTCGCTTCATGGCAGCTGTGCTGGTCTCCTTGCTGTCCCCCAAGCACAGGACCCCTGCCAAAGAATCCCTAGGTGCTGAGCCCTCTGCCCAGCATGCCTGCACTCGTGTCCCCATGTGGGTCACCACTCACAGGTCACCTTTCCATGCACCATCCTAACACCCTCTATTCCTTTGTTCTTCCCCCTACAAGCTTCTTACGAGTCGATACATGATATATTTCAGCCATTTATGTGCCTGTTCCTGCTTCACCCCACTAGAAGTAAGCTCCAAGAACAGGGAATTGTGTTTCCTCAGTTCGCTGCTGCTTCCCTTTGGTATGCGGAGCAGGCAATCCAATACTGAGCAGATGAGTCAGCGCCACACAGTCTCTCTCACCATTGTTAAACGTTGGAAAATAAACAGAAGATTGGACATGTGGCCCTATACAAGGTACAACAGAATTGAATTCATCAAGTCACATAAATCTCTCTTTTGAGGTTATTGGCAAGAAGATATTTTTACAGTAATTAGAATTTTTATGACCACCTATTTTATCAACATTTATTTAAAAGTAAATTACTTTTGTGGATGGATCCTTAGGCTGGCTATAACATGGAATGAACAAGGCTGCTCAGACTCACTTTCTCCATTAATCACACTCCTCAGTGGTTTATTTTTATTCCCTGCATTGTTTCCACCATTACTCTAGATTATAAAGTGTCTTCTTATTCACTGCGTAGCATTCAGAAAACACAGTAAGCCAATCAATAAATATTTGCTGAATGAATAAACTGTAATTTTCTTCAGGGCGGTACTTATGTTAATACATAGTTATCGATTAATATTAATTCGTTAAGTGAATTAAGGTGGTAATCAGTAAATAAAACTCACTGAATGAGAGTCACTTCTGGACCTCCTACTCTGTATGTGTAATTACTACACTGGATCAATCTGTGGTGTGATAAAGAGAGCACTGTGGAACCATGAAAATGCTGCTAATAATTTGAATATTATAGATATAACTCAACGATCACATATGAAATACAACCACTTTCTCGTTTTTGATTCTGTCTGGTAAAAAAGAAACCAGATCATCAGACACTGAGCTAATTCGCGTTCTGGAGTAAGTGCTTCTAACAACAGGGTAGAAGGAATGAGACAGAGAATGCTAGAATATGTAAAAGGATGAATGAAATTACGCCTCAGCTTTTATTAGATGTCACTATCAATTGCAGGTTGACTTCCAAAACCTGGCCCTCCATTCTTTCATTCCTCTGCTGATTGATGTATTCAGCAGGTATATATGAAGTGTACATGGAGGGTCTACCAAGGACTAGGCGCTGTTCTAGTAAACAGCCTTATGTGTACTAGCTCACTGCTTCTGTGACTTGTTGTAAGCTAATTATTTATTAAGTGCCCAACTTGAAGATCCCAATGATTGCTGCTGCTATAAGTTATATAAAGATTACTAAAGATAAACCAAATCGTTCCAGGCAGAAGAGATGCTTATTACAACAGCAGCTGGCCGTTAATACGATTGAGTTGTTGCCATGGGAACAACAGTATCTCATAAGAACAAAGAGAAAAATAAATAATTATTTGAAGAAATACCAAGTTCATGATGAGGTAAAACATCAAGGAACAGGGTTAATGTGCTGAAATTCTTAGAAGTAAGTGGAGGGGTCTCAAAGAATTGGAGGATAAAATGAATTACAAACGCGTGTACAGAATGCTCCACTTCCTGAAGGAGCTGCTGGTTTCACTGGGTCTGATACTTTACACGAGGGTATCTCCAGCTAAGGCAGGAATTCAGTACATTTTCAAATCGTTATTCTTTTTTACTGAATATTTATTTTGGGGATTAGGATTGGTCCATTGCTCATTGATTCCTCTGAAAGATGCTGTTTAGCCTCAAGCTGAAGAAGGCCAACAAGTATTCATTGTTCCCTCAGTCATGTACGGAGTCACAGGGAGAGCCCTGCAACGTGCCGCCAATACTTCCTTGATTCCTGTAATCATGTGACAGCTTGTGTACTGACCCCAGTGCTGGTCCCAGAGCTCTGCCCCAGGTCCAGCCCTGGTTATAAACGTGTCTTATTCTCATGCTGAGGGCAGGCTCTGTGGTTTGCAGCTTCTAGTCTGTCAATGACATTTCTGACTTTAATGCTATTTGTGGTAACAGTTTCTTATATGCTGGAGGGGAGTCATTTCAGTGTATTTATAACTACTGCACCGTGAAGTCAATACGATGTTTCTCTTGAGATTTAACTCTGCTGTTTTTTTTTTTTCCTTTAGTGGTGATTTAGTGTGTCACAGGGCTGCTCCAGCAATATTTAACTGTAAGTGGAATATGAGTCTACACTTAGGCTCAGTGGAGACTGTATGAAGAAGGGGGATGTTCTTGCTGTGTTCTGCCAAGGTGAGAAACTGAGCCATTCCAGAAGGGAGGAGAGGATTCTGGCTGCAGTGGAACTCAAGAAACAGAAGTCTTTGACCAGCAATTTTGCTTGAGGAAATGGAAAAAAGATTGTAAAATTCAAGCACAGACATACAAATGTTTATGAGAATAGTAGGACCATTTTTCTTAAAGGGAGAAAAAGTCTCTTTTGCCAAAGACTTGTATAATCAGTAATAATTAGATAAAATAAATAGATAAGGCTTTAGAAAAGTTACTGATTCTCCCAACCAATATTTAGAAAAAATAACTCAGAACATAGAAAAACCACAAAGGCCATGAATCAAACTTTTCTATCCAGTTCTCATCTAATCAAAGAAGTGATTCAGTGGTTGACTTATCAAAAAAATGTTATCAAATAAGTAGCACAGACTCAGCCTGTTCTTAAACAACCCAGCCTTGGGCAGGATGCCATTAAGCATCTACAGAGTTCCAAAGTGGGTCATTTCACAATAGCCTCACTCAAAAGGTGATTCCGTTCATTTCCCTAATATGTTCCATATTTTCTTTCAATACTCATAAAATTCCATAGCTTTTATACTAAATCGTCAATTTCATGCCTCGCAGGCCCTATTTCTTCAAAATGAAGATTTTGTCCTTATAAATGTGTTAAGTAGCTTTCATGTTTTCACATGTCAAGTATCAGCCCTGCAAAAGCTTCTAGTTTAAGCAAAGTAAAGATTTCCTTTGTCTTTGTCATTAATTTAACATAGCCTCCACTTTCTAGGATTTAAAAGAAACACATTTTCAGAGACATATATTTTTACTGATATATATGCTCTAAAAGGACAAATCAGAGAAAGCTAGACAAAATTAAACCCTATATATGAGTAAGAAAGTCCCAACTCATAGTCTTTAATCTTAAAATACTTCTGCTCATAATTTTAAAGAAAGGAAAAAGAGGGGAAGGGTAATGGATTTAATTGTTTCCAACAAAAACTCACATGCTCCCTAATAACTGTCAATGAGCTCTTTTTGGAAGTCATGTCTTTGAAGATGAAATTATGTTACAATGAGGTCCTACTGCATTGGGGTGGCTGCGAACCCAACACAGGAAAGGAGGGAAACATGTGAACAGAGACACAGAAGAACGTTGGGTGCTGATGGAGGCAGAGACGGGAGTGGTCCCTCCACAAGACAGGGACACCAAGGATGGCAGGAGAAGCTGTAACTTGAGAGAACAAGGAAGAGCCTGTGGGAGAGAGTGGCCTCGAGGGCGCTTAGATTTCAGACTCTAACCTCAGACCTGAGTATAAACTTCTCATCTGCTACCATGTCCATGGTAATTTGTTATGACAGGCAACAGGAAGCTGGTCGAGGCAGCTGGTAGAGGCAGCATGGACTTTGAGCAGTGAATTTGAGTTCAAATCTACAGTTTGTTTTTTGGGCTACAAGTTACTTAAAGTATTTGAGCATCAAATTGATACCGGAAAAGTGGCACCCCAGCCAGCTGAGCCGAGTAGGGCCTGGGGAGGGGACCTGCCACCTTGTCTTGGTGACAGCAGCCGGCAAAAAAAACCCGGCAGGCTGGAGCAAGCAGGGGAGCTTTCTTCCCCCAGAGGTTCCAGTAGAGCGGCGCTGGAGGACCTGCCAATCAAGGGAAAACACTGGTGCCTATCCCTGATTGGTCCATTTTCTTTCTTTTTTTTTTTTT
>CAUYQV010053883.1:0-46526 GCA_963574575.1 Galagoides demidoff
TTTTTTTTTTATTGAGACAGAACCTCAAGCTATCCCCCTGAGTAGAGTGCCATGGCATCACAGCTCATAGCAACCTCCAACTCCTGGGCTCAAGCGAGTCTCCTGCCTCTGCCTCCCAAGTATCTGGGACCACAGGCGCCCGCCACAATGCCTGGCCATTTTTTGGTTGCAGCCGTCATTGTTGTTTGGTGGGCCCAGGCTGGGGATTCAAACCCGCCACCTTAGGTGTACGTCGCTGGCGCCTTAGCCGATTGAGCCACAGGTGCCAAGCCTATAGAGTATCTTAATGATAAAAGTTAGGTGGGAGACTAATGAAGTGTTTTTTAAAACTATTACACTATCTGGAAAAACTGTATAATATGTATTACATTTGAAAAATTACTTATTTTTCCTTCCTATCAGTGAAAGGGAGATGGAAGGACAAGACAGATGAACTTCAAGGTGATAATGAAGAAAGCTGAAAAATATATGACCAAGCAACATGAAAAAAGGATTTTTCAGGTTGCAAATTATATCATTATATGTTCACACACTTCATTTCCGATTTCAATATGCACTTTAAATTGATGTTTATATGTGCTGGAGGGAAAGAAGTGACTCTGAAAGAATGTAGATATGAAATAAAACTGTATTTTATTAAACTATTTTCACACACACATACTTAAATTGAACTATAGTTGACACCTACTATGTTTTTCACATAGCAAAAGTAGTGTGATTTGCACTAATTTGCTTTGTCATACAACCACTATAAACTGTAGAGGATTAAACACAAATTGACTTTTCTTTTTCCAAAGCAAAGCATTTTCTCCAGGGTAGATATGAGAATATTCTACATGAATTACTAACCCAGAAGAATTCAAGAAACGTTCGTTGCACCCAGGGGAAGAAATAAAAAAGGAATGATTGTCCTCCTTAGTGAAGTTAAGTGACAGCCAACATCCCCACTGACACCCCAACATGCAGTCAGAAAAATGTCTCTTCTGAATTAGACATAAGGAAAAGTCTGGTAGTCAACTATGATGAATTGCCTTTAAAAGTGTTCTTCAAGCTTAAGATTCTATAAATTAAAAAATATCTATTTCACGCTTGCAAGTACACAACATTAGCAGATAGAAAAAAAATGCTTAACATGATTAAAAGAAGAAAAATTAACCAAATAAAATTACAATTGGTATTGTGGGGTAAAGGTAAAGGTAGGCTATAGATAGCAAGAACACTCAGGGAAAACTTAATAATGGTTTGAAGGTATATAACAGCTGATTAAATTAATTGCAATTTTATGAATCAGCAGTTTTCATTATAACAACAATTCATAGAAGTTTAGCTAAAAGTATAGATTTCAAAAAATGTATCCCTAAGTAGCACCAAAGACTAGAATAAGTATAATCAAATATTTTTAGAATGCCCATCACCACGGCAACTAAAATTTTTCCTCTCAGACTTAAAAAGGTTTCTGTCTTCAAACAGAAAATCCTATAAAATGCTTGGTAAGTTATGTATAAACCAATAGTTTAGGGCTCTCAAAAATGGGTAAATTCACATGTATGGAGTACGGTGCACACTATCCTGTGAAGGGCACATTCATAACTTTGACTCAGTCTGGATGAAAATGAAGTAAGTAATCAAAACACATGTAATCCTAACATTCTGAAAAATAAATAAAACATAAATAAACAAAGTGAATTTTAATGCAACATTGTAATAGTGAAGTGTATTCACAGCAGAAAAAATTAAATCCCGCATTTCTAACTGTATAAAAAGTTATATTTGAAACTATCCATAGTATAGGGAGCCAATCAATACATTCACAGTTACTAAATAAAATTTGTACTTCCAAAGAAAGTCTATATTTGTCTTTGGTATGTGATAGCTCTCTCTGCCCGTCCAATCATGGCTGTTACGATTCACACAAGAGTATTTAACGACAAGATGTGAACTAAACATTGAGCATTGTCCCAATGAACACTCATGTTGAAATTAAATTACCATTATAACAGTATTAAGAGGTGGGACCCTTCAGCAGTAATTATGCCATGAGAGCTGTACCTTCAAGGGTGGGATTTATTGCACTGTAAAAGAGCCAGTTCAGTCCTCTTTTGGATAGGATGCCACTGCAAGAAGGCCCCAGCCAGAAGCTGGTCCCTCAATCCTGTACATCCCAGCCTCTAGAACTGTAAGCCAACCCATGTCTGATCACTGTAAATTACCCAGTCTCAGGTATTTCATAGAAACAAAAATGAACTAAAACACAGATATTGTTCTAAGGTTCTGGTGAAATCACTAAAGGCTTAAGATCTAAAATTATATACCACTGATGCTCCACAAACAAAACATTTCTCACCTTCCATTAATGGGGGGAAGAAAGTATACCCAACTTCCTAAAGAAATTTTAAAATGAAAACTTATAACACTTCATAGATGTGCTAATGTACTTCTAGCCAAATGAAATTTTTATCTATATCAAGCATTTAAAGATTTTTTTAATAAAAATATAAGTTTAAAAATATATATATATTTATATAACTAAATATATTCATTTGTGCATCTTATGTACATTGTTTTGGGTCACGTTTTCACATTTTATGTAATCCATTACATCATTCCATTTGCAATGAAAAATAAAAACCCTACTTTCCCTATTTATAGTAATTAGGATAATTTCTAATGAGGACAAAAGTTGCAATACACAGAAATGATAACCTGATAATTCTCACAAATAAAAATAATGCATTTGTTTATATTTAATTATCTTCCTTTTGAGCAATTTCTTTTGTTGAATGCTATACAAAAGTCCTTAGCAAAGACGGGTCAAAGGAACATTACACAAGGCACGTGACAGTGGAATTTCTAGCTCTCATTTGATACTGTTTATACACAAATAAAGCAACCTAAATTTTTTGGAATCTCCATTTAAGATGTGAGTGTGTGCGTGTATATATATATATATATCTTTGTCACATTTAAAATATATGTATATATGCACATATATATATCACATTTAAGATGTATATCACATAAAAGATATACATCTTTTAAGATCATTAAATACAAAATTTCTGACTTTGAATCAAATGTTTACTATATCTAAACAAGAAGCAGTATAATAATCAAAGTATGTACCTAAATTGTCCACACAATTTTGTCATCTTAGCAGTCGTTTGTGTATGCCAGCAGCAAAGAAGCCTGGAGACCCAGGCGCAATGAAATCACAAAAGTCATTTTCCACAGCTTGTTGAAAATTGAATATTTTTCATTTCAAAAGCAGTCTAAGACCTGCAAATAGTGGTATTCAGTTGTTATAATATGTAGTAAATATGGCAGATGACAGAGTTCTCAAGTTCAGCTTTTTGTAGTGTGAGCAGCATTATTTGTGCGACATAAGTTTGAGCATCGTCTTACAAGAGGAATGGCCTCTCTATTGACCAGTCTCAGCAGCTTAATTGCAAACATCCTCCTTATTTTGTCCAAGTGACAGCAGTAGACATCCCTGTAATCAATTGCCCAAGTTTCATAAAGCTGTAAGGGGTCACAGTACCAGTGCTGGGCCACCAAACAGATACCATCAGCATTTTTTGGTGAATATTCAGCTATATCCAACCTTGGCACTGTTGCTGCAAATTGTTCAGGTAGAGTTGCAGAGATAAACTAGCTGTCAGAATTTCTCTGAAGAGTAGGGTGGCTACTGCTCACTCAGGCAAGTAGCAAAAAACTTTTATTTCTTTCATGCTTATATGAAGGATCTTTACTGCCACACAGCATGTAAAAATAGTTAATCTATAATCTACTGGCTTCTCAAGAATGCCATCTGGCATCAGTTAAGTCTATGAAATACATGCATAAGATTTTCTAACTATAAAGTGAAAATTAACAATACTAAAAAACAAGATGCCAAGTTTAGGGGGGGGGGGTAAAGGTTTCTGGCCAAACAACAGACTGTTTTTCTGCTTTCAAAGCCCTCCCAGGAAATTCCTCAGATGTGGATTCTGCCTGCAGAGTTTGCCTCCTAGGGGATTGGCTTCCCAGTCTTAATGGAGGGACATCAATGAGAAAGTCCTTTCAATGGGTCTTTAAAAACTTCATCACAGTGACTACTTCTAGTCCTTAAAGTCCTCAGGCTATATGGCACCAAGCCTTGGGAATTGTCAAAAAGAATCCATTTGTTATCACATGTAATGACATGGTATAGAAATGGTTCACTAGTACATCATGGCAGCAAGGACAGGCAAGCATTGAGACAGATGTTTCTCTTATGACACTCATTTAATTCCTGGGGAACCCATCTATCCAGCTTCTGTACCTTGCTAATTTGTTCCAAAAGGTCCAATATTTTTGGAACAGTAATGGCAACCCTTTTGCTAATTCACACATAGCTTGATATGGATTTGCTTCCAATATAGCTCTTAGCTCATCATTAAGAAATTGGTCTTGGGTCAACCACCTGGCTCAAATTTAAGATTAAAAATATCAGAGTGAAACTTCTTAGACCACCAGTGAACTTGTGCATTCATTAGCCACATCCTTCCCAAACGTTTCATTGATATTTCTATCTTTCTGTACTGCATTAGTTCCACAACAGCACTCATATTTGAAAAGAGCATAATTTTTTTACTCATCCATGGTTTTACAAGAATAGCTCTAAAATAAATTTGCAAGATAATCACAAGGCAACACATGTGTTTGAAAGGATGTATGTTCACAATAAAAATAAAATAGAAAGTGTCAAAGTGAAATGTCAGGGAATCAGCTGTCAAACTTAGCACTTAAGGAAATTCGATATCTCATACTTAATGATGTAAACAAATAAATAAAATAAGATACCACTTTACTTGCATGACTGTTACAAATATCAAGTAAATATTTATTTTGAAAACTATAATAGATTCTACAAAATAAATATTATGGTGACAGAATGCCAGTATACCTATAAACTTGGATAAGCATCTATCAATTATTTATTATATGGGATTATTATCATATGACATTTTGAGTTAAATAGAACATTACAGCATATTTTAAAGTTAGATCTTTTATTATTTACATACCAGTAATGTTACTGTTGTGAAGAGATATAACCTGTCATTCTCCCAATAACTTTCTCAGAATTATGGTAACTGGTATGATAAAACTTTATCACTGATATATTAGAACATACAGTTTAAATCTAGTAATAAAATATTATTTAAATGCTTTATCAAATCTTTCTGTATAATAAATGAGTAAGTCTTTTCTATTTTTCTGGGATCTAATAAGGTAGCAGACCCTTACCCAGCAAATACCACTGGGTAGAAACACTTTTCTCTCTGCTAAGAATAATCTTTCCCTAGATAATGGGATGTGGCACTCTCCCACCACCATCAGGTCTTGACACATATCTCTCCAGCACAGTTCAGACTTGCCTTCCCCCTTATCTAAATCAAATACTTTATTCCTGACACTGACATCATCTTTTATTGCTTTCCACTATTGTCAGCAGCTAACATATGCTGTATTTTCTCTATTCATCTGAGTTATATTTTGTCTGTATTCTCTTAGTAGAATGAAATTCTGAGGCAGACTTTTAAAAATGTTTGTATTTCTTGCTATAATTCAATACTCAATAGCTACGGCCTACAATGCTGTTGGCACCCAAATATCTTTCAGTGAAGAAGACAGGTGCATAACCTACAAACACATGAAAAAATCTCCTCATCTTTAATCATCAGAGAAATGCAAATCAAAACCACTTTGAGATATCATTTAACTCCAGTAAGAGTAGCACACATCACAAAAATCCCAAAACTACAGATGTTGGCGTGGATGCGGTGAGAAGGGAACGCTTCTACACTGCTGGTGGGAATGCAAGCTAATACGACCTTTTTGGAAAGACATTCAGAGAATACCCAAGGAGCTAAAAGTATACTTAGATTTTGATCCTGCAATTCCTCTACTAGGTATATACCCAGATGATCAAAAATTATTTTACAACAAAGACATTTGCACCAGAATGTTTATTGAAGCCCCATTCATAATTGCCAAGACATGGAAACAGCCCAAGTACCCATCGACCCATGAATGGATTAACAAACTGTGGTATATGTACACCATGGAATACTATGTAGTCATGAAAAAGATGATGACTTCACATCTTTTTTCTTTACCTGGATGGAGCTGAAACATATTCTTGTTAGGAAAGTATCTCAAGAATGGAAAAAAAAGTATCCAGTATACTCAATACTACTATGAAATCAATATATAATCACCTACACATTCATATGAATGGCAAAACATAACTACAGTCCAGAAAGTAGAAGGGAAGGGGAGGTAGGGGAGAGGTGAAGGGAGAGAAGGGGGAAAGTAGGAGGAGGGAGGGTATTTGGGAGGACCTCACCTAATGTGCATGATGAAATGGTACATTTCGAAACTATTAAGAAAAGAATATAATCATGATGGATATGTTAAAAAATAAATTGATAACATGTGTGATGAATGAAGACAGTATAAAGTTTTAAATTTAACATAAATTTATTTGGCTAATAAAGATCTAAATGGTGACTCAATTACATTTACTTAACATAGAATGATATAAGAAAAAGAATAATGTAAATTCAAGAGTGATAAAAGAAGTACTGATTCTCTTTTGGGACACTTGAAATAATCTCTTCATGTCTTTACATATGCAATATAATGTAGACAGAATTTTTCTCTAAAATAAAGAAATGACAGATATATATATTACAGTGAAAATATGTTCAAAAATGATAAGGTATAGTAAAAGCAAATTTTTTGTTTTAAATAAAATACATAATTTTTTTTTTAAAATAAATGTATATATAAAACCCTTTTCAGATTTTGAATATAAGAAATATAAAAAACCAAGTCTACTAAAATTGGGAAAGGATCAATTCAGGAGAACATTCTAGAAATTATTTACTGATTATGTACTTTATTGTTTCACTTTTCCTTCTATTTGTTTGTAAGCTTTATGCTCTATTTCTACCTTCAGTAGTTACCCAGAAATTGAGTAATGCATTTTTAACTCATAAAAATCCAATGTTAATGCATATTTTACCCTTATCTTGGACATCTCAAGGAACTTTGATAACAGCAAATAAAACTCATTTTACTGCCTTGCCAACTTGTATGGATTGCTGTTAAATATTTTAAGATCTCATAAGATATTATTTTATTAATATTTTACATATTTTAAGTAGATGTGGATTGTTTACATTTGAGGCATTTGCTTTTGTTTTTGTTTAAGGAGTGTTGATAAAATAAATAGTAAGCCTATAAAATGAATTAACCTGGTAAGTTGCCTTCTGACTAACAATTTTTTGTTTTGCTTTTTGTCTAAAAAAAGTCTTTATTCACCCCTCTTACTTTGTCTATTTTGATGGGTATAGAATTCTACATGACATGATTTTTTCAGCATATAAATTTAATATTCATCTTTGGCTTCTCCATTGTTGACATAGAAAAGTCAACTGGCCTTTAATTAAATCTATATTTGTTTTTCTCCAGATGTTTTCAAGATATTTCACTCTACCTTCTTTCTGTGGGAATGATTTTCTAGTTGTATTTTTTCTTTCCTATTTAGAATTCTTAGGCATCTTGAATGTATAAATGGTTAGCTTTGAAAAATCTGTAAAATTCTCAGACTTAACTCTTGAAAGTAGTTTTTGTCCTGCTCTCTCTTTGTGTAAAAAAATCAATTAAATATATTTAATTGACTTAATTGATTTAACTGATTTCATATATCTAATGCACATGGTGTGCTGATTACATAGGACACTTCTGTACAGGGCACTGTCAGCAACATGTCTTCACTGACATTAGAATTTCTTACTGAGTATCTAGTTTCCTAAACTAGACTTCTATATTTTTCATTTTTTGTTAGCTTCAGGCTACACTCTGAATAATTCTCACAGACCTGTTACTCAGTTCCTTCTTTCTTTCCATACTTACTTCTAATCTGGGGTGACATTAATCCTTGTGTTTACAGGTAGTGCCTTTTACTTTTCATTACTAGAATTTCTATTTGATTCCTTTTGAAATCTGCTTTCATATTCCCTAAAAAAAATATTTTTTAAGATTTTTATTCCTATAATTATAAAAATTACAGATGTAGTATAGTCTCTGACACATTTAAGATATATACATAGATATTTAAATTGGTTTATCTTAGGCCACTAAGTATGAAATGTCAAAATTCCTTAAGTACTAAGTTTGACAACTGATACCTCTGATATTATACTTTGACATTTCTTTTTTTTTTTTTTTTATGGTGAAGAAACATCTTCCCTCTTTCAAATGTATGTATGGACTTGAGATTATCTTTCACAGTTTTTTTTTTCAAGTTTCCTCATTTTATTGTATTTTGCTTTACTGTGCTTCACAGATATGGCATTTTTAAACTTTGAATGTTTATGGCGACCCTGTGTCAAGCAAGTCAATTGGCAACCTTTTTCTAACAGCATGTGTTCACTTCAGGTCTCTATGTCACATTTGGGTAATTCTCACAATATTTCAGAATTGTTCATTATTATTATTATTATACTTGTTATAGTGATCTCTGATCACTGATCACTGATGTTACTGCTGTAATTGTTTTGGAGCACTATAAACTATGCCCATATAGGGTGGTGAACATTTTTGGTTTTTATTTTAGGTTAAAATGAGGGTATGAACAACTACATTACAGTATTTGCATTTATTAGGTAGAGTCCCTCTTGTGTCCCACACCCAAAAGATGTGACATGTACCCTTACATTGTGCCTCCTTCCCTCTTCCCCACTCCTTCCTCCCACCTTCCAACTTGAATTGTACTGGGCTTCTCTCTTATGTGGGCATGTATTAGATTTACCTACTGGTTTCATATTAGTATTAAATACATTGAATATTTGCTTTTCCATTGTTGTGATACTTTACTAAGAAGAATGTGTTTCAGCTCCATCCAGGTTAATACAAAGCCTCCATCCTTTATTTAGAGTAATTCTTGTGAAGTCTTGGTTAAGTCAAAATTCAAGTTATTTTTGAATATGAGTTCTATCAAGAAACCAATGCAACACAGACAACTAGAAATATCACCAATATGTTTGGGAAGAATGTGGCTAATGAATGCATATCCATGGTTTGAGAAATTTTGTTCTGGTGATTTTAAACTTGAAATTGAGCCACATGGGTTACCCAAGACCAAGGTGGATAATAATGAGCTAAAAGCTATACTGGAAGTCAATTCATCTCAACCTATGTGCTAACTAGTAGCAAGGTTGACATTGCTATTCCAAAAACACCGGACAATTTGGTACAAACTGGCAAGGTAAAGAAGCTGAATAGATGGGTTCCCATGAATTAAATGAGTGTCATAAGAGAAATATCTGTCTCAAAGCTTGCCTTCCTTTGCTTTAACAACATAAAAGTGAACCATTTCTACACCATGTTGTTATATATGATGACAAATGGATTTTTTTTGACAATGGCCAAGGTTTGGCACCATGGTTGGACATCATAGAGGAAGTGCTGAAATATAATCCCAAACCAAATATTCACTTCAATAAGCTTATTGTGCCTGTTTTGGTGGTCCAGCACTGGTATGATCTACCACAGCTTCATGAAACTTGGGCAGTTGATTACAGGGATGTCTACTGCAACCAAGTGGATGAAATGATGAGGATATTTGCAATTAAACAGCTGAGATTGGTCAACAGAGACCAGCTAATCCTGGTAAGACAATGATGGTGGCATATCAAGCTACCATTAAGGTGGCAAAACTGTGTTGATAGTTTAGGTGCACGCTTTAATTAATTGTTTTGCATCTTGTTTGAGATACAGTAAACTGAACTCTTGATTTGAAGTCAGACATTTTGTGTTTAGTGACCTCTCATTGTCTTTTGCGTCTCCTTGTCTCACTCATGGTATCTTGTTCCCACATAAGCCTGGTTACTTGTTGAATGGTTATTTATTTTAATAAAATACCATGGTTAACTCCTCCTTCAGAGAAGTTTATCCTTTGCTTGTATTAGAGCACTGGAAATGCTACTTTTTTGACTTTAATTCATACTCAAGGATTAAGATTTCTTACACCCCCTCAACTAATGCAAAAGTAAGCAATGAATCCAAAGCTGATTCACTTCAGATATTTCTTTAAAGGTTTATCCCTTTGAGGCTGCAGTTTAATATCCCAGCTTAATTTGTTAAATTAAATTTAATGTATTTTATACATTTATTTCATAAGTAAAGTGTATTATAAATTCATTTCTTTTATAAATAAAGACTTTCTAGTTCGTGAAGCTGCTAAAGTTGTATTTTCACTTCACATTTTTTTCTTACTGATTGACAAATGCCTTTAAATTACAAAGAATTTTGTGTGCTCTAATTTTCTCCCATATTTGAGCTGGAGAGTCCTCAATATCTTATCAACTCTCCAAAGTTCTCAAACTGATATTTAAATGATTTTACCAGCAGGATTGTTGGTCTCGATCATGTGGTTCTTCTTTATCAGAAATGGAACTATTTTATACAAAGACCACTTGATACCAATATATTTACATTCATACACTCAAGAATATATTACAGATACATCGACTGACTGATAGATGTAGATGTGCATATACATTTAGATACAGAGTGAATGAATATATAATAGAAACATAAATATAAATGACAACTTTTACTTAAGTCTACTACATATTGTTTTTTTTTATTTTTCCACAGTTAAGGAATGTGGAAGTCATTCACTCAAACTCTAACCCAACAAACAAGAAACCCAGTATACCATGTAGCAAGTTACTGTATTGATTTATATTGGCCAAATATAACATTCTTCTTAATTTTTTTCTTTTATATTTTGCCTAAAGTGAATGGTAGATTTCTCTTTAAAAGAAGGAAGTTAAATATTTTGACTAATTTTATGGATTTATTCTAGTAAATATTTGCTATATTTATTATTTTCTAACACCTTTTTTTTTTGTAGTTTTTGGCCAGGCCTGGGTTTGAACCCACCACCTCTGGGATGGGGCCAGTGCCCTGTTCCTTTGAGCCACAGGCTCTGCCCTCTAACACCTTTCTTAACACCAGGCTTCTTAAGTGCTTCCTGTTTGCCTGTTTGCACTTCTACAGACCTTTATTTGTGCTTTTATGTTGATATTTTTCACATTATTCTAATTGTTTGCATGTCTGTCTCCTTTCAAAAGAAACACTTTAGGCAAATTAAATTTAGCAGAGTTTCTTTGAACAAAGAACAATTTATGAATGGGGCAATACCTAGAGAACTCTTCACAAAAATATGACCAGGAAAGATTTATAGGCAGAAAAAGGAAGTGACTTACAAAAACAACTGGATTGGTCCCACCATGGCACTTGCTTTATGAGGGCCTTGCATAATGAAGCATTTGCCTTATAGGGACATGGTCTGGTTAGTTGGCTGCCTACCATTGGGTGAAACTCAGCTTATGCTACAGGGATATACACTCTCTGGTGTCATACACCAGTTATTGAAATGAGAAGTAAAAATATCTGTAGAGCAGGGCTGGCCAGCAAGCGGAGAGAGAAGAGATACGTGAAGAGGTGGCACATTATTAGCACAGGAACAGTCCTCAGGGAGAAAATTATACATAAGGAGTGGTATTTTTAGATACATTACATGTTAATGCTATGCTAATTTATTGTGAAGCTACCCTCAAGAATTTTTTATTATTCAGAGACTAATAATGTCTCTTCCTCTTTCTGGGAAAGTGTTGTTCTAATCTGAGGACTAAAGTTAAGCAGTGGACGAGTTTGAACCTATACTCCAGTCCTTCTTTTCAATCCTTCTGTTACATTTCTCTCTTCTAGTGTTCTTCTGTGTGACCGTAAGCAGTTCACTGAATCTTCTTTGACTGTTAACTCCATATCCTAATTTTCTCTTATAATATGATTAAGCACATCCATGTTCTACTATGTGTTGAAGTACATGGAAAAATCATGACATGCATAAATATATTAATATATTGTTCCTGTGTAGAAGAAGGTTATATTTCAAGAGAGGAAAAAAATACAGATTCGGAGGCATCAGAAGAAGCTGCTAACTAAAAATGGCCAGGAGGGAAGAGTTTTTGTCCAACTCCAAAAGAATGTTTTGATAGGCCGTTTTGTTGGTTTTATGAGACCTCGATGTATGTCATACACTGTGGTGTATTTTTCTCCTGTAATAGGCAGAACAATAATGCAAGCAAAGTATAACTATTTTCATAGTGTAATTAACTTGCTAAGCTGACATGGTCAGAATTGCTCTAACTGGTGGGGAAAAAAGAAAAACACAAACAGATTCAGTGACCTGCTTCCTGTTACTTTGGTTAGAGTTATGGCTTTACTTACTTATTTGACATGTACAAAACTGGTGTTAAATCAAATATTTAACAATATAACAATATAATCAAATATTCTTTCAAACAATTGAAAGAACTGCATTCTACCTTTTTAGTCTTTTAAAATGATTGTGCATGGATAAAGACGAATTGACATAAACCCACCTACAGTTTGTATCTTTGACATTCCTATTTCTCAGATGGAAAACCTCTTTCTACCTTTTATATTCAATTTGCATAGGACAAAGAAAAGAAGAAAGGGAAACACAGTATTTTTAGGATAAAATGTATTTGTTATAGTGTGTTTACCTTACAAGACTACGTTTTTACAGGAAATTAAAAAAAAAAAACCATACAAATAAATAGTTCTGTGTTCCTAGGGCCTGACAAAGTATCATAGATTCTATTAGCACCAACAAAATGTCCAAAGAAGATGAGGATGATGAGAAAAAGGTGAATAATAAGGGAAGGAAGATGCTTATCTACGTAACATAATAGTTGTAAAGGACAGTAAATACTATGCAGAAAGCTAAATGTTACGCTAAATGCAAACCGATGCTAATCACACCCTCACCACCACCATTTCTTGTTTTCAACTCAGGTAAGCAGCTTTCAAAGGCAAGAACAGCTTTGCACCTCCCAGGAATGAAGCGTGGAGCCAAACCTTCTAGCACAATGGTCTAATTACCCTGAGCATCTGAGGAACAGCAGAGTAGTCCTCACACTAACCAAGCAGTACTCTCTAAATGCAAAGCAGGAAAGGAAAGGGTGCAGAGAGGGAGAACAAAAATTGAAAGTAGCCCTGATGTCTACCAAAGCCTCGGGGCTCTGTTGTTGTTGCCCTGGCATACCATAGAATTCAGGCTGTTCCTTCTTCTTGCCTTATATAGACATGGCACAGTTTCAAAAATAGCCTGTGCTTTTTTAGACCTTTAAAGACATCATCAATCATTGTCTTCTATGGTAATGCTTCAATTACCCAGGAGGAAAAAAAATACGGTAGCCATGGAAGTGACGTCCTGACGTGCTGCAAATCCCAACTAAAAAAGGGCAGTGTTTGCATATTAGCAATGTAAGCAGTGCGAGAACTGTGATGAACCACTAATAAGCCTCTCTCACGCTTCCTAAGTATTCAGGAAATGTGCCGCCTGACAGGCCAGATCTTTATAGGATTAGCTTAATGGTTTGCCACTTTCTGCATTGATTGCTGCCCTTCTGCCTTTTTTTATGCTGAACAATATCATAGGAACCATTCTCTGTGGCCGAACAAGCTCACTGTTTCCCCACAATCAGCACCCCCATTTCAAGCACTCGCCATTCATCCATGTTAAATGACCTCCGGCAGAAAGAAGCCCTAGAGCCATCACCTTCTACGCAAGTCACGTGGACTTCTTCTTACTGCTAGGGTGGTTTCAAATTGGCCACTCCCAAGTGATCACCCAGAAAAATGAATACCCAGGGGTTCTCTGTCCTTCACTCCACACCACTGGTATCTCTGGGAAATGAACACAGACCCCATCAGCCTGCAGAGGCACACAGGTGCGGTCTGTTTGAATGCAGTTTGTTCCAGGCTCCCGTATGGTAGCCAAGAGGTCCCCACATGTGTCACAAAGAAGGAAAAAGCCATTGGACAGACATGATGTTGAACATACTCAGGTGCTTGTGGGATCCGTTTCTGCACCAAAGAAATGTCTGAGTGTTCAGCACAGAAATAAGCATTCTTCCTACAGTCCCTTACGTGAACAAAACATGTTCGGAGTCTATGGGGAAAGGTTAATTGTGATTTTGAACAGATAAAGAATATGAAATGTTAAGAGAGCAGGTTCCGCCTATTGATAATTTTATTGATACATTGGAGCATACTGACTAAATATATCCAGTGCCATTATTTGCAATATGAAGGATGTCACACTGCAGTAAGCCTGTAATTAGAAGTTTCAGATTATCCTCTGTGACTGCTTTATGATAAGTAAGCTAATTCCCTTGAAACGTTTGAGGTGCCTACTGCCTGCACCACTGATTTTATGAAGGTCGATAATCTGTGAATACCATCACATTGAAACTTGCTTTATATGACAAACAAACACCAAATATATATAGTACTCAGGGTTACTTTTTCAATTGTTTTAATTCACCCGAATGGACTGATAATGGGACAGAGAGCTTTTCACTACTTAATCACATATTAGGAACCTAGTTGGAGTCTGTAATGAGTACTAATGTTTATTTCAAAAATATTGCTGTTTGCAATCTATTTTTTCTTTGAACTTCCTATGTTTTAAATAACAAGTATCTCGAATATTATGAGTTTTTTATGCTAATAACTTTTAGAATTAGTGACTGGCTGGAAATATGTATAATAATGATTTACTATATTTTAAACTTTAATGATCTACCTTCTTTAAATCATAAAATTAGAATAAGAAATAATTAACCCACATCATATATGCATAAACATCAAGAATATTTGACTAGATCCTGTTAACCAAGCTTAATATCTATCTCAACACTTATGCTGTAAACAGGTGCAGTTTTCTACTAAAAATTCAGATATTAAAAGTCTCATCTAAATACTAAAGTATATTTTGAATTAACATTCACAGAAGTTAATGTCAGTTCAGTCAATACCATAACTACGATTTAAAAGTCACATAACATTTATAAGTATCCCCCATACTGAATTTTAAGTAAAAGAATGATGCGGATGTGGTTATAGAAACATAGATACATAGGTAAATACAGACATTTGGATGTGTATATTTTTTCCTTAATAGTCTCTCTTTAATGAATTTGGGATGGATAAACTAAGACCTAGTGGGAAAAAAATCCCAAGATTCTATGAACACTATTAAATATTATAGAAATAATGATTTCTTAATATTCCATCATCTGTTACAGGATTCATCCAGATTTGTTTGCCAAGTCTCCCACTGAGTCACCAGAAAGGATACTTTAAATAAGGTTTATGATTGAATAGAGAAGGGAAGAGTTTCCTGCTAGTGGCCTCACTCTAGGAAAAAGACACAGAGATTAATACTAATATGAAATTTGAAAAATGTAGCTTAACATTTGTCAAAATAGAACCAGATCTTTGAAAAGTGGCACTTTGTGAATCACTGGTATCATGTCTCCACATTTCATGGTCTGCCTCAGTCAGTACTGATCTGTCAACAAAGAAGAGAGAGGCTGTTGGAACACTAAGGTGAGCGTAAAACAAGATGCTCATTGATTGAAAAGGTCCCAGGGACACCCTAATGTGGATGATGATCTATCAAATCAAAACAATCCAAGGATACAAAGTATATCAGAAAATCAAAACGAATGTATGAGGAACTCAAAGCAGTAAAGAATTGTGAATCTGTGATTGGTCTATTTGTTTCATGAGTCTCTTGAATACAAATTAGACGCTCATCAAAACATTTACTTTGATACAGCACGGGATTAAACTCCTCATAAACATGCAATTGCTAAGTAATGGAGCATTCCTTGTAGATGGAAGTGGCAAGAATGCAACCTGGGAGAAACAACCAAGGGAGGGAGATAAGAAAAATGTAATCAGAGAACTCAGAAACCCCCATGAAAATGCGTGAGTGCGTTTAGCGGTAGCCAAATCATGACTCGGGGATATGGAATAAAGGTGATTTTTAGATATGTGAACTCTCTGGATTTTTTTCCATACTAAAATGTATTTTCCTTTACCTTGCCCTCAAGGAATTTTGAAACATGGAACATTTTAAGCAAAAATGATTAAAACAGTAGGCATTATGCTAATTAATGAACAAACATTCTAATTTATATACACACATACTTGTGCACACTTCATCTCTGCTCAGTTCCCAAGATTCCTCAATATTTTTTTCTTCCCACTACCAAGGAGGGTTCCTGTGTCTAGAAAGTGATGAACATTTCTCAAATTTTCTGGTGTTGAAAATAAACAGAATTATAGAAGCATGTCTATTTCCTCCTAGTTTCAGCAGCAAAGACTATTTAATGGTTTACTGGTTTAAATGGAAGGAACATGGACTTGACTATAGATCATTTTCTAGATAACAATCACGAGCCAGTTTTTAATTATAAATATCTCTGCAAATCAGTTTAAAGAAAAATAATTTCTCTAGAATTAAAGAATGAAAGGAGCTACCTCCTCCCCTTTATTTCAATTTTCTGAGACCACTGTTTTTGTATTCAGGCATTTTCCCTCAGTGCCAGGCATCTAGAAACACTTAATAAATGTTTAGGGTGAGTTATATATATATGTAGTACTGTGTCAACAAGCCCCTCAGAGGTCAAGAAAGTTATGATAATGGTTTTCCCAGGGTCAGTTTTTGTACTACATGTTCATCAGTTGGTAGATCATATTTTGTTTTGAGGGGATTTATAGCTTAGTTTTTGAGAGATTGTTTTCTGAGTTATCTTTAGATCAGAAAATTAGATTTGTTTCCTAGTTTCAAATATTATTCATCCGTTGCATGAAACAAATTGTATTAATTCATGTCTCTTCTGTTCAAAAATTAGATTTTCCTTTCATAAATGTTGCCATTAAAAAATTAGGTATTTAAGAACACTAAACACCAGCTTGATTCTCGGTTTAAAAGTTTCTATTTTGAAATTGAAATGTGATAACTATCTACACCATGTGGCCAAATATATTTTCCTCTTTGTTTTCATTAACATTTCCAAGCACAAAACAATGCAAGTTGATACTTTGTATCCACAGCATCTAAAGATAACTTTTTTTTTTTTAAAAAAAACCAGTTATTTGTTGGATCCAGTAAGAAAACACACATTAAGAAGGATGGAGACTTTACATCCTTCGTGTTCACATGGATGGAGCTGGAGAATGTTCTTCTGAGCAAAGTATCACAAGAATGGAGGGGAAAGTATCCAATGTGCACACCCCTATTATGAAACTAATTTATACCTTTTATATGAAAGCTATAACCAAATAGCCTAAGAATGTGGGGAGAGGGGAGGGAGAAGGGAGGGGGGAGTGGGTGGAGGGAGGGGGTTTGGAGGGACCATTTCTGAGGTTTATCTTACAGGGGTACAAGTGAATCTCTCTAAGAGTAGAATTAGAACGTTTTAAAACAATAACTGAGAAAATGACATGAAGGCTGTGTTGATCAGTTTGATAGAAGTATTTCGGATTGCATGTGAAAACTCCACACTGTACCCCAGAAGTGCATTAATGTACATAGTTACCATTCAATAAAAAAAAAAAAGTTTTATTGGAACACAATCACACCCATCAATTTATATATTGTCTCTGGCTTCTAACCCAGCACCACAGAAAAGTTGAGTGCATGCAACAAAGACCCTATAGCCTGCATGCCTAAAATGCTTACCACGTGTCCCTGTACAGAAAAAGTGTGCCAACATCTGTGTCAGAGAAAACAGCCAGCATTTTGAAAGATAACTACTACTTCCCTGTACTGATGGCTTTGTATGGATAAAAAGAAAACTATTCCTATGTCACCTGAGGAATCTTTCTAGTCACTTTTTTTTTTTTTTGCATCAAATGTTTGCAGGACTTCACTCTCAATATCAGGGCTTTCATTGATTAGTCTCTATTTCCCATTAATGTATGATTTGCTTTGAAATTTTTATCAAAATGACCATTTCATAATAACTTTATACATACTTCCTTATTGTAATTTCACATTAGTAAAAACTTTCTTTGCTTTATCTCCTAGGGTTTACTAATTTAACTACTCAGAGTGTTTTAACAAATTACATGTTTTTACAGCATTTGCCCCCTGACTTACATCTGAAAATTAGACCCTTATATTGCCTTTTCTTTTCCTGTTGAGGAGTTATCTGGCATCTTTGGCAAGAATGATACTGGTTCCTGTATAAGTCTAGCTTTTGTCTTTTCACAAAGCTGTAATTATGAGCGGTATTTTTAGTCCTATAAACCTTAATTTACCATCCCATTTTACTCTAGCCTGTTAGTCACAAACTACTAGAAATTGCAAAAGCTACCAGAAAAAGACTCATATGTGGCTTAAATCTTAGAGAGTGGATCAAGCATGGGACAGGTCTTCATAAAAGAAAAGAAGTCCTTTGTAATTGAAAGAGGGTACAATCAAAGTATACATTTCCCCATCGTTGGGCCTTGAATCTCCAGAAGTAAGTTCACAGGCACATGTACCCACATGCCTGAGCCCTGCCTAAGGGGTTATTAATTGTGAAAAACAGACACGTATGCATACACTAAAAACATGCGGTCCAAGGTTGCTCTGTTTGTGTCACAAGAGAAATAATGCAGGTATTATAAAAACCTCCTGATCTCTGAGATCCAAGTTTGTGAAGAGATTCTGCAATTTGTATTTACTTCCATAATTATGCTCTCCCTACTTTAATAAGCATTGTGCTGCTTCCTGCGGCTACAGTGGTGACTGAGGTAGACTCAGCATCTGCCTTCTGGAAGCCAAAACTTTCTTGGCAAAGGAATAAGATGACCTAATTTTCCTATGAAAACATTGGCTTCTCTTACGCTGAACAGAAACTTTATTGGCAGAAATGCGTGTTTTTAAGGAGAGAGAGGAAAAGAGAGAGGGAAGGACAAAGGAAGGGGGAGAGAGACAAAAAGAAAGAAGAAAAGGGAAGAAAGGAAAGTAGGAAGAAGGGGAGGAGAGAAAGCAAGCAGGCTCAAGAAAATTCAAGCAGGGTCATGTACTATTAGGGGTAGACTTCTAATGACTTTAAATAAGTCAAGATTGATTTCCTCGTGAGTATTAACAGAGAATACAGATCATGGATCTGGAATTATGTAAAATCACAACTTTATTTGCTGCATTTAAAAACACTTTTTAGTCACTTTATGTAAGACAGTGGTTCTTTTTGCATTGCTAGCACTTCTTTTTAAATTATGAAAAATACAGTCTGCCTTGGCTCAGCTTAAGGTCATGGGAGAATATTATCAAAACTGTGCCCTTAAGATTAACTCCGCAGCAGTTTATCCCTGTTGACCTCTATGAACATTTACCTCCGCCCCTTTGATGCCCCTGCTGTTGTTGTTTTCTTCATCGACTGTGATATTTCTCAAAGTGGCTCTCTCTTAAATTAGCCGTAAGTCACTGGGAGCAGCTATTTGGTTGGCCTTCCTCACGGCAGTGAATCACAGTTAACCTCAGATCCAAAGTTATTGATTTTATGCTATTAAAAAAAGATTTTAAGTGATGACAATAGTAAATACAAAAGTAACATTTACCGAAATTATTCACAGAGGGACAATGCACGTGAACTCTGCATGTGGCACTAGCAGTCTCGGGTTTGTCTGTTAATGGATTTACCAAAACAGTCTGCTCTGAAATTATGAGATTATTGACATGTTGTTTTCATTTGGAGAAGGTTGTAGCACAGCTTCAAATCTGAGCAACGCATTCACAGGCAAAGATCCCTGAGATCTCAGGGTATGTTTAACAACAGTCTGTTAAGACTGGCTGTGTATTAAGCAGTACGTTGGTGACACATTTTTTTCAGGACTGCACACCTAATGCTTCTGATTCAGTCAGAGTTGGACAGAGTTCCCCCTCCCCCTGCTTTCTGCCTAATACCTACATATTCACACATATACATGCAATTATCATTTCTCTACACTGGCTCTGCCAAGTGGCTTCTAAGGCAGGCAATGCCTTTTGGTGACCTCATAGTTCTTCAGTCCTGACTTTATTCATCTTGAGTGTCTGGGGTTATACGAACCAATGTTTCTTCGAACTGAAGGCCTTATCCCAATTCAGCAAGTCATGTGGGCTGCTCGGTGCTAGACTCACACCCTCCTCATATCATAAGTGGGGAAAGAACATTGGCTCTGCCACTAATGAGCTGTTAGATATTGGGTCAATTATTCTGCCCCTCTGAACTCATTTCCTCATATGTAAAATAAACTGCTTTGGCTAGTTTTTTTCGAAGATTTTTTTTTCATTCTCTAAAAGTTCATGATTTTCTGATTATCTGTTCCAATTGGTATGACAACAAATTCCCCCAAAATTAGTAGCATAAATTAATCTTTCATTATGCTCTCAAATTCTGTGGATCAGGAATTCAGATAGGGAACACAACAGGTGGCTTGTTTCTGCTCCCTACTGTCTGAGACGCAGCTGGAAAATGCAAAATCTGGCTCCACTGGGCATCAGCTGTGTTGGATTAAGGATAAAGGGCGAGAATTATCGGCAAACTCTCATTCGCTTATCTGACTCCTGGGCTGGAAAGGCGAAAACAGCCGAGACCTCAAACTGCTGCGTGTCCTTGAGGATTCATCTCTACGTGGCCTCTCCCAGTGGCCTTTCCAGCACAAGAGCTTCAGAGGAGCCAGAATTCTCAGATGGTGGCTCAGGGTCACCTAGAATGTGTCCCGAGAGTGAGGCAGAAGTCACATCACATTTCATGGCTGGTTTTAAGAAATCATTAGGCCAGCGGTTCTCAACCTATGGGTCATGACCCCTTTGTAACAATGAAAATACATCCTGCATATTAGATATTTACATTAAGATTCATAACAGTAGCAAAATTACAGTTATGAAGTAGCAACAGAAATAATATTATGGTTGGGGGGGTCACCACTACATGAGAAACTGTATTAAAGGGTTGCAGCATTAGAAAGGTTGAGAACCTCTGCATTAGGCCATTTCCACTGGAGGCACATCCTGCCCAGATGAAAGGTGAAGGAATATGGACCCTACCTCTTGACTGAGGAAGTGTCAGTGGTACATCATAGATAGAGCATGTAAGGCAATATATCTCAGTGTCCCCTCCTCTAGAAAATATATTATCAGATCATGTAAAAGTAGCTTCTCAATATGTTTGGTCTAATATACCATGGTTCCCACCTCCTTGAATTTTTACATTAAGAACACAGTATGTAAAGCAAGCAGACAGCCTTCAGAATGGGAGAAGATAGTTGCAGGTTATGTCTCTGACAAAGGTTTGATAACTAGAATCCACAGACAACTCCAATGTATTAGCAAGAAAAGAACAAGTGATCCCATCTCAGTGTGGGCAAGAGATTTGAATAGAAACTTCTCTGAAGAAGACAGGTGCAAGGCCTACAGACACATGAAAAAATGCTCATCATCCTTAATCATCAGAGAAATGCAAATCAAAACCACTTTGAGATATCATCTAACTCCAGTAAGAGAAGCCCACATCACAAAATCCCAAAACTATAGGTACTGGTATGGATGTGGAGAAAAGGGAACACTTCTGCACTGCAGGTGGGAATCAAACTAATACGTTCCTTTTGGAAAGAAGTTTGGAGATCACTTAGGCATCTAAAAATAGACCTGCTGTTAGATCCTGCAATTCCACTAGTAGGTATATATCCAGAAGACAAAAAAAAAAAAAATCACTTTATAGCAAAGATATTTGCACCAGAATGTTTATTGCAGCCCAGTTCATAATTGCTAAATCATGGAAGAAGCCCAAGTGCCCATGAACCCATGAATGGATTAATGAATTGTGGTATATATATACCATGGAATATTATGCAGCCTTAAAAAAGATGAGGACTTTACTTCTTTTATGTTTACACGGATGGAGCTGGAACATATTCTTCTCAGTAAAGTATCTCAAGAATGTAAGAAAAATTATCCAATGTACCCAGCTGTACTATGAAACTAATATATAATCACTGACACTTCCATATGAAAACTATAACCCAACTACAGCCCAAGATGAAGGGGAAAGAAGAAGAGGAGGAGGGAAGGAAAGGGGTGGAGGGAGGGATATTGGTTGGACCACACCTGTGGTGCATTTTACAAGGGTACATGTCAAATCTACTAAGTGTAGAGTATAAATGTCTTAACACAATAATTAAGAAAGTGTGGTGAAGGCAATGTTAACCAGTTTGTATATATAAAACCAGCACATTGTACCCCATAAATGCATTATTGTACACAGCTATGATTTAATAAAAAATTAATGATTACACCTAAAAGTAAAATTAGTAGATACAGTAAACAACTATAGATAACTGCTTCTGTAAATAAATTGGCTCTTACAATTACGGAAGCTAAGAAGTTCTACAATCTATAAGCTGGAGAGCCAGGAATATCAGTAGTGTAGTTCAAAAGTCTTAGAGTGGAGAGTATAGAGTCTGGGTCTGGTAGGAAGCCCTGAGGAGCAGGAGATCGGTTTCAGCTCCTACATCAGACACACAGCAAAGGCAGCTTTCCTCGACTTTACATCTTCTGTGTTTACCTGGATGGAGTTGAACCAGATTCTTCTTAGTAAAGTATCACAAGAATGGAAAAGCAAGTGTCCAATGTACTTGATACTAATATGAAACCAATAGGAAAATAACTACACGCCCACATGAGAGAAAAACACAAGTATATTCAAGTGGTGGGGGAGGTGAAAGGGGAGGAGGGATGGGGTGGTAAACTCTGACCAAATGTGCACATTGTCAGGGTGCACAGCACACCCCCTGGATAAGGGCTCAACTACAACTTGAACTTTACCTTGCAAATGCAAACAATGTAATCTAATCACGTGTATCCTTCTAGTAATCTCAACCCTCCTCTGCAAAAAAAGAAAAGAAAAATCAATCACCCTTCCTCAACCTGCTTGTTCTCTTAGGCCTCAGCAGATTATATAATGCCTAGATTTACTGAGGAGGCCCACGTCTCCACTCAGTCTACTGATTCTAATGCTAATCTCTTCCAGAAATACCCACACACACACACACACACACACACACACACACACATCTAGGTTGAATGGAAGGCAGTCACCCAGAAATAATGTTTAACCAGCTATCTGGACAGCTACTGGCCCAAATTAAGTTGACACTTAAAATTAACCATCACACTCTATTGGGGTCTCCTTGGGTCATTAGTATGTGAAACTTCTTCCTATGTGTAGGCAATCTATTAGCATTTTCAGGTGACCCTGGACAACATGGATTTGAATTTCAAGGGTGCACTTACACGTGGATATTTAAAATAAATATATCAGGAAACTGTGGGGAGATTTACAACAATCTGAAAAAACTCACAAACTGTGTAGCCTAGAAATGTCAAAAAGAATTAAGAGAAATATAGCTATGTCATGAATGCATAAAATATATGTAGATTCTAGTCTATTTTAATATTTAATACCATATAATATATTCAAATCTATTATAGAAAGTTCTTACCCACACAAACATTTGTAGACCAGGCACGGTACTAGTCACAGTCAAGGAAAGTGTTTGGATTTTAAAATATCAATGTAATGGGAGAAGCAGCTTTTTTTCTGAACGAGGAGCAGCAGAAGAATTCTCAGATGCTTTTAGGAACAAAGGTAAAGATTCAGCTTTATGCTGTAACTGCATAAAGTTATGGTGGTACAGGCTACACAATTGTAATAATTTGTAGCCACCTCCTGTTGCTACGGAGGTAAGCTCAAGTGCTATAAGTATCTGCTTAAGACACTGTGTGATGCTCATCATCTTCATGTGAAGAGTTGTCTCTCCAATAAATTGCATATCACATTAAAAGATGATTTCTCGTGGGCATTATGAAATTTTCACCTGTTTGGTTCAGTACCATCAACTGTGAATGACACCATGGGACCAATACAGAGTGTTCCTAGTAATGCCAGAAGTGGTCCCAGGAAGCAGAGAAAAGTCACGCTGCTGTGAGGAGAGGTTGACTTGCTTGACCTGAGCTGTAGCCGCAGCTGCCTGCCATTTCAAAATAAATTAATCCAGTGTAAGGACCATTTTTAAAAAGGACAAGGGATCTCACGACGCCTTCGCTGCAGCTCAGCTAACCCAGCAGGTTTGAAAACTTTGCACTTTTTGTGAAACACCTTTTTTATCTTAAAAATGCAGCTTTTATTTGGGTCCAGGATCACAGCCTGTAGCCTCTACTATGATTCGGGGAAAAGGGAAGCCTTGTATGACAACTTCCGGCAAAGGAAAGGTAAAAAATCTAAAAATGGAGAATCTAATACCAGCAAAGAATGGTTTTAGTTAGTTTTAGAAAGATGTTTGGATTTTAAAATATCAATGTAATGGGAGAAGCAGAAGCAGCAGAAGAATTCTCAGATGCTTTTAGGAAAATCATTGAAGAGAAAGGGATATCTTCCTGAACAAGTTTATAATGCAGATGAAAAGGCCTTATTTTGAAAAAACAAGTACTACAGGGATATTTGTCATTAAGAAAAAGAAGTAAGTATATGAGAGATGTGAGGAAGGGATAGGCCAACTCTGCCGTTTTGTGCAAATGCTGCCGGGTTTCTGATCAGCACCGGCCTTCTCCGTAAAGCTGCTACTCCCTGAGTCCTGAAGGATGAGGGGGGAACACAGCAGCCAGCCTTTTCACTGCACTACAAGAAGGCCTGGACAACGGGAACCCTTTCTGGGCTGGTTCCATCTGTGCTTTGTTCCTGAAGTCAAAAAGTACCTTGGCAATAAGATAGTGCCTCTTAAGGCTGTGTTGATATTGAACAGTGCTCCTGGACACCCAGACCCCATGAGTTCCACAGCAGAAGTGTTGAAATGTTCCAATTGCTTCACCCTTTCTTCAACCTCTAGATCAGGAAGCCATAAAAACCTTCATGGCTCATTACACGGGGTGCTCTGTGGAGACGATTGCCAATGCCATAGAAAAGAACCCTGATGAAGAGAACATTAGAAGGTCTGGAAGGATTATGCCATCAAAGATGCCATCATTGTTATGAAAAATAAAATTAAAAGGCTGTGAAAGCCACTGGGCTTGAGACGATCAATTCCTGCAGGAGAAAACTCCGTCCAGATGTTGTGTATGACCTCACAAGATTTCCAACAGAGCCAATCAAGAAAATTATGAAAGAGACTGTGGATATGACTGAAAAAATGGCGGGTAATTAACAGAACTGACAGGAGACGACTTGGTGGAGAGGAGGCTCCTGAACCAGAGCAGGTGATGAGGGGGAAGACGCAGACGGTGCCAGGGAACAGACTGACACAGGCAATCCGGCAGGGGCTTCCAATTATTCAAGACTACTGTGCACAGACCACACGGACCCTTCTGTGACCCAGGCACTGACACTAACTCAAATGGTGCAAGAAGGATTGGTACCATTAAGAAATATTTCTAGGGAAATGAAAAGGCAAACTAATCAGACACATTGCCGTGCGTTTCTATGAAGTTCCACCAAGTGTGCCGGGCCCCGACACCCCTGTCTCCTTCCAGTCCTCCACCATTTCTGCCTCTGCCGCCCCCACATGGCAAGGCCACCCCACCCCCTTCCTCTTCAGCCTCAGCCTGCCCCGAGTGAGGGTGAGGAGGACGGAGACCTTCATCATCATCCTCTCCCACTTAATGACTTGCAAATATATTTTCTCTTCCTTGCGATTTTCTTAGTAACATTTTCTTTTCTCCGGCTTACTTTGTTGTAAGGATAAACGTACAGTATGTCCTCACAATGTCCTTAAAACATGTGTTAATCAACTGTTATCAGTAAGGCTTTCAGTCAACAGTAGGCTACCAGCAGTAAGTGGATTTTTGACTCCATGGGGCCCAGCACCACTAAGCCCTGTGTTGTTCAAGGGTCAACTGTACGCCTGTGGAAGCTGAAAGGACAGACAGGTGCTCCACTTGCAGTCGTGACAGGCACCTGAGCCAATCACATGGGACACAGTGAGGTGGGGCAGTTGAGAACTTATTCTGTGCTGGTGACATCGTCACATGTGGAATGGTAGCAGAGCAATGCCTAACTACCAGTGTGACAATGGCAGTGGAGCCTAATGAGAGCCTACCCACCGCCCGTCGCAGAAGGGATCGGCCATTTACCCTCTCGGGGCTCCTGTCTATTTCCCAAGCTTGTCCATCAGCCTTTCCCTCTCTGGTTCTGTGGTGCCCACTATCCGTGCAGTAAACTTCTGTTCTGTCTGTCTTAGCCAGAATCCATTTCAGTTGTTTACCCACATGAACCTTGACGGTTATGGTGATTAAACATTAAGAAACTGTTTTAAATAAATTTAGTAAATGCCAATAGAACTTTTTCTATCTACTAGACACAATTCCAAAAACTGACAATCCAGTGATAAATGAAATTACGAATATTCCTAGATGGCAGAGGCTTAAGGAGTCCTGTGTCATTTCCAACTTCCCCGGCTGCTCCTCTGGGGTAAGGCAGATAGCAGCTGGGGCCTGTGGGCTGTCCAGACGTGGTCAGTACAGAGCACTTGGGTAAACCTGCCCACACGTGCAAATGAATCGCAAACACTGAAAACCATCATTTACAAACCAAAGATTTCAGAAGATAGGTGGAAGGAAAGATAATTACCATAGAGCAGTGATTTTTCAACTAGTGTGCTATGAAAATTTTTAACGATCATTAATTAAATTATTTTGTAAAGAAGTTTGAAGCACAGTAAGTATATTCTTTTCTTTACTCTTTTTTTTTTTTTTGATCCACATGAGAGTTTAACTATAGGTTCAAATGTGCAGTAAGATTAAAAAAAAAAAGGTTGAAAAACACTGTGATAGAGACTCAAATTTGTAGTCTGGAAAGTAGAATAAAAGAATAAAAGTGTGCACAAGCTGCAAAATAGACCTGGGAAAGAGAACATGAGTATGATAGAAGCTTCAAAGGAAAAAGAGAGAAAATTAAGGGGAAGAAATTAAATAATTTGAAAGGGAATGTTTACCTGCACTAAAAAGAAAAAGAAAGAAAAGAAAGGGCCCAAGTCTGCAGATTGAGATGGCTCAGCAGGTTACAGGGAAGATTCGTGACAGACGGAATGGAAAACTAAGTTTAGACAGCCTGAACTGACAACAGACCAGGAAGAAACGTAAATAAGTACACCCAGAGACCTCTGTGCTTCGGTAAGGAAGCCTCCTCCAATTTTAAGCTGTTCAGTGATGAAAGCAAAAGTATAAAAAGAGCTTATACATTGTTACTGACATAGATGCAACTCGCATATTGACCGTGGATATTTAAATTGTTCCACCTGTTGAGATAGAAGACTCAAACTTTTGTTAAAATTTAAATTACAGACGTGCCCTTTGACCCAGATAGTCCACTTTGGGAGGTGAACCCATGAAAGTAAGGAAACATGAGAGTCTCTGTGTAGCAGTCTTCATATGGTAACAATGTAAGTCTACAAATTTGCAGAGATAAACCTGGACGGAAAGTGATTTACATTAGTAAGCCAGCGGATGGATAAATTATGCTACCACTGTAGCAGCCCATATAGCCTATGGCTCGGAGGAGTGAGGGTTATAAGAAACACCTGTATAGCTCAATAATGGAACACTTTGGAGAAAAGGGCATGGCGAGGAATTTAGCTCTTGTGACAAGCATGACAGAGCTCGTGAGATGAGAGCATTGGTGAATTAGCAGTCTGGTGGTGTTGGGAGGCACGAGATCAGCCTTATATTAGGCTGCAGGAGAAGGCAGTCGGGGTGAGCTTATTCTATTACAGACCACTCACTCTGAGGCTGTCGCTTCTCCTGCCTGCAGAACACCAGCAGGACGTCTTTCTGCTGAAGATCACTAAGCTCTGCTAAAGATTAAGATCTGTCTTTTTAAGAAGACTGCTTTACTCTCAAAGACTATCTCTCTCTTTCTCTCCCCCGTCTGCTAAAGTAAATAGCACTCAGGCAGCTAAGAGCAATTGTTCCTGACAAGGTAGTTTAGCAGTCTGTGTCTGGAACCTAGATAAGCCATAAGCCAGGGCTGGAGACCAACCAGTCTGGGGTCCTGATAAGTGGCGTCTATGAAGGGACCCCAACAACCTCAGCCCACGGAATATGATGCAATCATTATAAAGAATGCACTGGACCTATATGCTACATTTGAAGGGATTTCCAAAATGCACTGTTGCATGAGAAAAGTCAAATATAAATGAAGGTATATAATTTTGTTTTGTTCTTATAAAGCAAACAATGCCCCAATCCCTTGTATATAGTGTGTGTGTGGATGCATGCACACAAACAAATATATGCTATGGGTCAAGTTCTTACCATAAGAAAAAGGTGTGGAAGGAATCGAGGATTTTACATGGAAATGAGGAAATGACAGTGAAAGTAACAGGGAGAACCAAGTAAAAGGGAAAAAGAATAAAGACTGCATTTTTCTTCAGCTTACCTCCTGAGAAAACATGCTTTCATGGGTTGCAAATGGAAAACTCAGTCTGATCCCATTTGCTGAAAATTATAGTGTGTATATGCAAAATTAGGAAAAAAATGAATCTCTGTGTGAAAATACATGTAATACGTGTGATTAAATTCCATTATTGTCAAATAATGTAATAAAATCCCTTTATCTATGGATGTACATGCAGAAGCAGGTGATGATAGATGGACAGAGGCATACATGCATATATACATACATAAAGATTGGTATTGGGAAAGGTGGGGAAGGGTTGATGCTAAGCTGTTAGAACTGATCACCACGTGGGTACGGGTATTAGACAGGAAAGAAGGTTAGAGAGGACACAGTTGATTGTCTGTGTTTTGCTTCTATTATAATAAGCAGAATATCTGAAAAAAGTGATTATTCATTCTATTTATTTTGCAGCAATAAGCTTGAAAAGTTTATTAATTAAACTTTCCCTTAAATTTTTTAAAGTTCATGGAAAGTAAACATGTTTAAAAACTCTTTTTTATAGCCTCTCTCTTTGCTCCCTCATGAGAGGGACCCACTGCCAACTCTCTTTGTAAGTACGCTACTCTTTCTCTTTGTTCTTCTCAAATAAAATCTCTCTTTGTTACCATGAAAAAGAAAATAATAATCTTTTTGTTACAATGATGTACAAGTTTTCCATCCAGTCTTTCCTAGAGGACGTTATTATTCTGTGAACTGTTCTTGTATTCATCCGATACCAGGACATTCACACCGATGGACGTTTCCTTTTATTTTTTTCTTTATAATTCTAACCAGAAGCTAGTACACGTAGGAAAGAAAATATCTATTATACATGGTAATGGTGTCAAGACGTGTCTTATTTCTAGAAAAGAAGCTTGTCATCTTTGATATCTGGAAACAATAATTCAGCTATTCATATTTACTAAAGAGACTGTTAAAAGTTCAATTAAAGAAATACCATAATTATATTTTCTTGGCTGAAAGACCAAAATACCTTGGAACAAGATACCAGGAAAGCATTGAACATTTTCCCCTAAATGCGGGCAGTAATTCCAACATTCGTAACCAAAAATAGAGAAAAAAGAACACAGGTGCTTACTGGCACCAATCACGGGCAGAAAAATGCCGGGACTATGTCATTTCCACATTTCTCTTGGAACCTGGACATGCACTCTTCTACCATTTCTTGTTTGGGTTTCCCACATGTGGAGAATCCTGGGACTGCTAGCCTGCCATTTCCTTCCCACTACTAGTGACAGTAAAATAATCTTTATCCGTAGTGTTCAGAGAATTAAGAACCAAGGACTGAACTAGGCTTTATTAGATGATGTGATTATACATTAGTTCCTGTATCTGTCGTAGTTCTATCCATTTGAAAACCAAGACAAACAAAAAGTTGCAAGCTTTCTGAGTGTGATACTTGCCCAGTATTCACAATTCTGCACAAAACCATGGGCTCAATAACCTTATATTATTTAAAAATGAAGGAAATGAAACATAAATATTCACCAAGCTCTTTTCAATGACCCACTTTTCTTTAAAAAAACAAAAACAACTTGATTTTTTCTTTTTGTTTGTTTTTAACCTTTAATGAAAAAGAAATATATGCTACCCTCAAGAACACTGTGTTCAGCATGCCACTTGGACAAGGGTTGGGAATACACACTGCAGAACTAGTGAACAGGGCATTTGTCAACAGAGATACACAGCCACAAAGTGGAAAACCAGTGCCTGGCACAATCACCTCTCAATTTCCTCCTCACTTAGCATTCCAGACATCCCACTGCTGATAAGGAACAGACTTCCAGACTCTGGGCATCACAGGTGCCTCCAGCACCTCCACCTGCATCAGGAGAGCTGCACCTTCCTCAGAAATTTCTCATCAGAGAAATTTGGGCACAGCAATTTGGGCACCTTGACCAGGTGCAAGGTATCAGCTGCTGCCCACCCACCCTGGGTATCACATGAGCCTTGCACTCAGGTTGAACTCCTCAGTGTTGATGAGGACCTCGGTGGCATGGAGGTGAGGGGGAAGCCCCACCTCACCTCCACCACACACACTTGCCGGCTCAGCAGGTGGTGGGTGAGAAGTTTCAGGCGGCCAAACATGCTTTCACCAGGCTGGAACCAGAAAGAGCAAACAGCTTGATTTTTATTAAAAATATTTCAAGTCAAACTTAAAAGCTAATATCTGGCAAGATTTTGATCACTAGGATTTTCAGATATTTGGTCAAATGTTAGCCCCTTAAAAAGATATGATGCATATTATATTTATAGGGTGCATGTGACACGTAATAATCAAATTAGGGTAACTGGGGTATCCGTCACTTCAGGTATTTGTCATTTCCTTAGTTTGGGAGCTCCCAATTCCACCCTTTTAGTTATTGCAAAATACACGATATATGGTTTTTAACTATAGTTGCCCTGCTGTGTTTCTGAGCACCAGATCTTATTTCTTGCATTTAACTGTATTTTTGTACCCACTAACCACTCCCTTTTGATTCTGTCTCTCCCAACTACCTTTTTCCAGCTCTGGGGATGAGCTAACCCCATTTTATTCTCCATCCCCTTTAGTTCAATTGTTTTTTAGCTCCCACACAGTAAGAACATAGGAGATTTGTCTTTCTGTTCTTGGCTTATTTCACTTCACATAATATCCACACGTGCTTCCCGTGTTATTGCAATGATTTCATTCCTTTTTATAGCTGGATAATTTTCCGCTGCGTATATGTACCTTATTTTACTCCTTAATTCATGTGCTGATGAATACTTAGGTTGATTCTGTATCTTGGCTGTTGTGAAGAGTGCTGTAATAAGCCTGGGAATGCAGCTATCCCCTTGACAGCCTGATTTCTCTTCTGTTACTCGTACACCCAGCAGTGGATAGCTGGATCATCTGACGGTTGTAGTCTTAGTTATTGAAAGAAGCTACATACTGCTCTCCCTAGTGGCTGTAGTAATTTACATTCTCACCAACAGTGTAAGAGGGTCCTCACCTCTCCACACCCTCGCCGGCTTCCACCATTGCCTGTATTTTTGGCAAAGGCCATTTTAACTGGGTTAGATGATATCCCATTGTAACTTAGATTTGCATTTCTCTAATGGTTAGTGATGGTAAACATCTTTTCATGTACCTGTTGGCCATCTGTATGCCTTCCTTTGAGAAATGTCTATTCAGATCTTTTGCCCATTTTTTTCAAATTGAGTTATTTGTTTTCTCTGTTGGGTTGTTGGAGCTCCTTACGTAGTCTTGTTCTTAATTCCTTGTCAGATGGGTAGTTTGCAGATATTTTCTGTCATGCTATGGGTTGTCTCCTCACTTTTTTGCTTGTTTCCTGTGCAGGAGTTTTTAACCTCTATATAATCTCATTTGTCCATTTTTTATTTGGTTTCCTGTGCTTTTCAGGTTTTATGCAGGAAATCTTTGCCCAGACCAACATCCTGGAGACTTTCCCCAATGTCTTCTCCTAGCAGTTTCATAGCTTCAGATTTTAAGTTTAAACCCTTAATCCATTTTGATTTGATTTGTATACATGATGATAAATTAAGAGTCTAGTTTTATTCTTCCACATGTGAATATCCATAGTATATTATGGATATAATGAAATGGAGACTTTTCCTAATACATTTTCCCAGAACCTTGGTTGAAAATCAGTTTACTGCAAATGTGTGGATTGGTTTCTGGGTTCCCAATTCCATCCCACTGGTCTACGTGACTGTTTTTATGCCAGGATCATGCTTGCTATTTTGCTTGCTATGGCTTTGTAGTATAATTTGAGGTCAGATAATATGATGCCCACAGCTTTGTTCTTTTTGCCTAGAGTTGTCTTTGTGGTTCCATGTAAATTTGGGGATTTTTTTTTCTATTTCTGTAAAGAATGTTATTGGTGTTTTGATAGGGGTTACATTAAATCTAAATCTGTAGATCACTTTTGGTAGTATGGAAATTTTAACAATACTGATTCTCCCAGTCCGTGAGTATACAGTATGTTTCTACTTTTGTGTGTCTTCTTCAATTTCTTTTATTAATGTTGTATAGTTTCATTATAGATATTTTTCATTTCTCTGGTTAAGTTTATTCTTAGGCATTTTATTTGTAAATATGGTACATGAGATTATGTTCTTGGTTTTTGTTCTTTTTTTTTTTCAGATTGTTTGCTGTTGGCATGTAAAAATGCTTCTGGTTATTATATGCTGATTTTGTCTCCTGTAGCTTAACTGAGTTGGTTCATCAGTTCCAATAGTTTTCTGGTGGAGTCTTTGGGTTTTCCTAAATATAAGATCATATAATCTACAAACAAGGATGGTTTGGCCTCATCCTTTTAACTGTGGATGCCCCTTCTTTCTCTCTCTTATCTAATTGCTCTGGTTAGGACTTCTTAGTTTTTATTTTCTTTGATATTTTCCATCCAAGGCTGGTTGGATATGTGATAGGGAGCATATGGGGACAAGGGATCAACTGGATATTTAATAACTAAGGTTGACATTTTAGTGAATATTCATGTATATTGTAAATAATGCACTTACAACCCTGAATATGCCCTGGAAAAGTCTCTTTGTAGTTGTTGTTGTTATTTTTGACAACAGAGTTTTTTATATAAAATCTTACCTTCTCCCCAGTATATAAAAAAGAAACATCAGAGACATACATAAGTGCTCATTTGACACTGAAAACTGGGATTCCTGATGGAAGTCAAATTTACTCACAGCTCTAAACCAGAGACCCTTAGCTCCAAGCCAGCTGACTGAGTGAGATTCTGCTTGTCTGATTGTCTGCCTGACGTCTGACTGGCTCATCCCTCAGGACGGCCTACCAACGTACAAGTCAAGGTGATTCTAGTAGAACACATGAAATGAAGTACTCCCATTTCCAGATTCTAGCACAACATGTGCAGGCTCTGTATAATTTTATGTTTTGTAAACCAGGAGCTTGATATTGTGCTTTCACCAATTTTTAAAAATGGACCTATTTCTATAGAGATTGAGAGCACCTGTCAATATTTCTAGCAGGCACCAGTGAGCTAATGGCATTCAGATGACTGAGACTTCTGTAGTCTCAGACAGAAGATGCCAATGCTCTCACCCTCTCTTAATTCTTTTTGCCTCTGGGCTGAAACAGAGAAGTAGAATGGTCTTTGGCCTTGATGTCACACTACTAGGAAAAAAGCTGAGGTTGTTGAGTCTTTCTATATACCTTCTTGTGGTTTGCACTTTTAAAGTCCTTGTGTGGAGATAAATTTTTGAAACAAGTGAAGAAAAACAGTCCTGGGTGTTTTGCATTAAGGAGTAAACATAATGAAGCAGAACGGGTGAATAAAGAAAGGAAGGGAAGCGGAACAGACAACAGTGCATCAAAAACACATTTACGGTCTCGGAAGCATTATCTTTTCCATTTGCTAGCTCAGTTTAAAAGAATGCTAAAAACAATAGGCAAACTTTAAAAGATTATCTGCTCTGATAAGTTTGCACTGTAATGAAAATTTATTATAGAGGAAAGGATGTTCTTTTTGCTCCAAACAGCTCTAACTAGCTGAGAAATGTGTCTCCTTTCGCGTGGAAACTGTAATGAGCGTGATTTTCCACTGTCTGAGCAATGTGCAACCAGGAGACGGTGTGCTCACCATAGCCCTGTGCCCACTTCACAGCCCACATGACTGGGGACACAGGGGCCCTGGCGGCTCTGCCCCACATGGCTGGGGATGTGGGGGACCCTGGCTGCTCTGATATCAGTTCTCTCTGGAAGGTGAAGAGGAACTTTGCATCAAACAGCTTGACTGGGAAAGGGGACAGGGGGTAATTGAATAACCTTTTTAAAAGAGGATAAACTTAAAATTACCATTTTCCAGAAAATGAATTACGATGTGTCAAGGTAAGACCTGAGAATGAAAGACAAGGATGGAAGGTCCAGAAAGGTTGTGACCTGTGGCCGAGCAAGAGGTCAGATGTTCTTGGGCACTGGGATCACAACTCTTTAAAGCTTCAGCACACAGGCTTATTTCAACAGGAGAACCAACCATATTTTGTTGGGGAAAAAAATCTTTTGGGGACAAAGTACAAGAGAAAGCAATAGAAAATGAAAGCGAACCATTGAGAGCTTCTCTGGCTCTTATTCAATTGTGTAATTATTTTAAAAAGTTAACAGTACTCTCTCCTTCTTTCTAGCAACTCCATAGGTTTTTGATTGCTTCTTAGCCTCAAATGGGGTGTTATTTGAGCTCCTCTGTGAATTATGCTCTTTGAAACTATTCCAGAAGGGTCTCCTGGAATACAGAATGTCCAAAAAAAGCAGAAAGAAGTTAGAATTCTCCTTGGAATCCATTTTCTGTTTTAGACCTTACTCTCGGCACTCCATGGTAGCTTTTCAAAATAGTTTTAGACTCACTGTCTCCACTGCAGCCACTAAACCCATGGCGATTAACTTCAGTCTCCACTCCATGAAAACTGTTCTTTGCCAAGTTTATCAAGAACCAGCAGGCTTTTCTTTAATCTTTACCTTCCTTGACCTCTTGGCAATGCTGGTACCTCCTTCCTGTCAAAGATTATGAAGGATCTAAGATTTTATCCTACTTTCAAGCTAGTCTGTGACTGTTTCGTGAATGTTGGCAAAAGACTTAAGACTCTTGGCACAGAGAAAAAGGACTTTATTCCTCTCGGGCCAGCAGTACCCAAGTCAGCGTGGTTGTGCTGGTTTCCCTTGCCTCCCAAGAACCACAGCGGTGACGCAGCGGGGTCCCAGGTGTATGGTACACATGGTGACAATGCTTCATAGCCGAGAAATACTGACTTGGAGAGTTTACTGTCTTTTAACAAACCTAAGTGAACCTGTTCTTTGTTGAGGGAGAGAGGAACAGAAAGTACCTTAGGCTTCAAGATTACTTGCTGCAAACACAAAGCTGAGAAATGGCCCTGGTGGAGAGCAGGGAGGGCCTGGCATTTCTGACCCATGCAGGACCTTGCAGGGGTGCTCAGGGCTCATGTGGGTTGCCTTTTCCTGCAGCATCTTCCCACACTGTCCTCCATCCACACTTTCCTGTTTCTTTGACCACTTCTCTGGCCAAATGTGTCATTTAGCCATTCTCTTACTCTTACTCCGCATTTTAAAGAATTCTTCATTGGCCCCTTCTCTTTCCTAAATACTCTTTCCCTTAATGATTTTGTGCTATAATTGATGTCTGTATCAGGGAAAATAAATCCAAATGCCTCCAATGGTAGGAAGGGTAAATTGAGTGACTCCTTATATACACTAGAAGTAAAGCCAGCATCTCGCAGAAATGTAATTCTCTGCTGCTCACTTTTACCAAATGGGATAAATATATTTAACATAATATAAACATGCATGATGCTTATTTTATTTGTTTTTTATTGTTTGGGATTCATTGAGGATGCAAAGAATCAGGTTACACTGATTGCATTTGTTAGATAAAGTCCCTCTTACAATTGTGTCCTGCCCCCAAGAGCTGTGCCATACACCAGAATGAAAATACCATTTTAAACTCAAATATTTAAAATTATAAAAATTATTTTCAAAAATCTAAAAAAATAAAAACAATCACATCCTGAAATTGTTATGTTGTGATTTATTAAAACTTATCTGGAACTAGAAATCTAAAACCTTTTCTTCCACACACATGATGTTTGTTAATGACAAGTTTAATATTTTAATTTACAAGGCACAGCACCAAGTTCAGCCAGGATTCCTCTGGCTGGTTACAATGTTTGCTTTTATTACTTTCCATTATAGAAATAGCTGCTCCCAAAATTAAGTATTGCCAACCCTGACTAGATTCCTGCTTCTGATATTTAAGGTAGCTATGCCGGGGAAAGTCATAGAATTCTGGTATCCTAAGGTTACCGTTTTTAGATTCCAGTACTTAAGACTGCCTACTTCAGCAATCACAACTGTAGTGCTTCCTTCTCAATTTAAATATTAAAAGAGAGACAAATGGAGCTGGGCAATGTCAAATGATTTTACTTGCAGTTTAATATCACAGATTTTTTTAAAGCCCAACCTTCAAAATCATAGCATGGGAATGTAGTTCAGTTTCATTTGGGAAACTCGTATTAACATATAAACACAGACCAGTTGATTTCTTCCCAGATCTTATCTCCAAGTATATAATTTCAGGATGACTAGACAAATGAAATAATGCATTCCTATAACTATGGCTACAGGTTAGACCTAAAGTTATATTGGCAATTAAAGTAGTCAAATCTTTAATGCAGTCATGGATTCATGAATAAGTCAGTGTTTCCCAACAGTTAAAACTCTCTTCAGCCCTTCATTGTAGCAAAGCCACCTGCACTTGGCACTGCTTCCCAGGTTATTCAACAATGTCCTTATACTTCAGTGAAAGCTATAGGAGCATGTTGAGTTCATGGATTTAATGACTAGGTTCATCATCTTGCTCAGTTATAACATTTTAACCAAAAAGACAGAAACAAAAACTAGTTCATAATGTACCATATGAACTAAAATTCTACATTCTTGCAAAATCATTGCCAGTGTGTATGTTAATGTCATAGTAAATCTGACTTTAATACCAACTGCAGCCGTGACACCATCTTTTACTAATTTTGACCGGTCTGCAGTAAGGGACTCAGCCTCTCTCAATATGCAAAATAAGTCATTTTATGGCATTTTATGGCAATCAGAGGTGCTATATCCAGAAGTTCTTAGGTTAAATAAAAATTGGCATCAGGAACAAATATGGTTAAACAGTTAATTGGGTGATGAGAAAGAGAAAGAAATCTATCTGTGCTTGTAGCAGATGCCACAAATAATTTTCCTTGTAAATTAAATAACAAAATCTTAGTAGTATCTTACCATGCCAAGCAAGAGTATTCTCTGCTAGAATTTTATGTGTAAGAGCTTAGTTCTATTTAGAACACACAATTTCTGCTGTACTCAAGAAACTTTATGAAATAAACCTACCATCTGTAAAAAGCAATCGCCCAAGCAAGTTATTTTCCCTAAAGCATAAATAATTTCACAAAAGCAACAGTTATTTTATTCACACCCAAAGTAAATGCTCTTACAATGTCATTTTTTCTGTAGAAAACAATTGCTTCATCATGCATCTTTTCTATCTACCTGTATAATTATGTAGGACGGACTGTTGCATAATATTATTTTGTGATTTTGTTTTGTTTTTTAAATATAGATGCACTTAGAATACTAAATAGGTAGATCCAGTATTCATTTCACAAAGAAACAAACTCATTTAGGAAAAAAAAATGCTCAGTCTTGGCATTTTTATTTTTCTATTTTTAATAGAAACGTGATACACAGACATGTACCACATTTCCCTATTATCAAAAATAAATTACTGTGCAAAAATGATGACAAAAGGCATTTTCTGTTAAACTATAGTACCAGGGTGTAAGGAAGCCTGGAAACAGGCACCCTGTTCATAGGCTCATTGTACCCAGAGTTTCCCATTTTAAAAAAAAAAAAAAAAAAGCAGAAATCCATATTTCTTTATGTGGAATCACCCCCTTGTTCAATATCACCTTGATTTAACTTAAACAGTCCTTTCCTCCCTAAACATTTTCCAGGCTGTATAGTAGCTGATTTTAAGCTGAGATTGCCCATTTGTTACCTCTGAAAGGAATTGGGTGATAGTCCTCATCTTACAGGCTGATGGGGGGAGCCTAAGTGCAATCACTAGAAGATCTCTTAGTTTCTCAAAGAAAATAGTTTTGTGTTGTCTTGGGGTTTTGTGGGGTTTGTTTTTTGTAGTGGCCACAGCTGATGCTGTTCCTCCCCCCACCAAAAAAAAAATATTTCTTGAGTAATCAGAGCATAAATACTTCAGCCCAAATATTGCAGCTATCACCTGCTAGCAAAAATCATTTTCCAGTCTCATATTGTAACCTCTTATTTACTAAGTAATGGGTGAAACAGAGAGTCCAACCAGTAACGTACGCAGAATGTGCACACACGTACTCGGATCAACAGAGCACAGCTGCTCTTCTTATCCCCATCGTGTGCTTACGGAGCAGGTTGGGTCCTACGAAAGGGAAGCACACATCTGAAAATAGGGCATCCAAGTGTCTCAAAAGTCTCAAGGGGGCCCCAAATCCTGGTGGATTCATGGAGCCTTTGCCACCAGCTTCACCTGTGTCCTCTTAGAGTTGAATCAGCTGCTGTCCCCTTTCACGTGTTTCTCTTTGTAGGTCTCTTTCTTCCCTGGGCCTCTCAGTCACCCAGGGACCCCCCTGAAGTTTGCTTCTTCCCAGGAAGACCCCCACCTCTTCCCATCTCCCTGGGGAGGCCTCTCCCAAGCTCTGTCCTTCCATCAGCTCCCTCTGATCAGGCTTTTGGGGGCTTCATTCAAAAGAACCATTTGAACCCAACATCAGATGCCGCTTAGAGTGAAAATCCTGAACAACGGTCAGGAATTTGACTGCAAATATGTCAAAGTCGTGGAAGTAAATATCAAATTCCTTTCAGCGTCATGATTAAAAAGGGGTGGGGAGAACCTACCACTGTTTGGTTACTAGAAAGAAAACATGAGAATGTATCCAGTTCTTAATCAAGTTGAAAACATGGAGGCCTTTTAAACTGTGCTCCTTCACTCAGTAAAATGCATTTGTCCACTTTAAACCCAAGAAACAGTATTATTTTCACACTTCTAAGTAATGATTATTTCATTGTTTAAGTACAAGCAGGCAAAAGGCAGGGGAAATGAAAGTCTCAAGATTATTGTTTTTAAGTGTAAAAATTGAGTTTGGTCACTGACCCACAATTTTAGCAAAGCCTGAGTGAATTATCATCCTGAGTCAATGAAAAGAAATGGTGATTTTGTTGCCTTTTATGTCTAATAATTTCCCATTTTAAAATTTTAATAAATTTTATCAGACGGGGCCATGTATCTGTGTTGAACACAAACTTATACAGTCTACTGTATTCAAAGGAAATTTAGAAACTTCACCTTGGTCCTTTTTAATCTGGTTGTTTACTTTGGGGATCCTTTCTCAGAGAGCAGACAGGCTGATGTAGTGGTTAAAAACTATGGCACCAGAATTGTCTTCACGTTTTGTTTGTTTGGGTTTTTTTTTGGCCAGGGCTGGGTTTGAACCTGCCGCCTCCGGCATATGGGGCCAGCGCCCTACCATTTTGAGCCACAGGCTCCTCCCTATCTTCAAGTTTTTAATTCTCCTGTTCATCAACCTTGTGATCCTGGGAAATTAATTAATTTCTCTGCCCCTCAATATCCTCATGTATATGTAAGTACGGTGTCTGTGCCAAGTTTGTCTGCTTGTTACTAGGTGTTAGTGAGCTAAGGTACATACACTCAATAAATCACAAAGCTTATTACTCCTGTTGGTATAATTATCAACCTACATTATCAACACTAAGATCAGCCAAACAAACTCATTGAAAGAAAAGATCCCACATTCTGTATCTTAATATTCCACATTTGTGCTAAATGCTAGTCTATTTTGATAAGATAAAATTTACCATCCATTCCACATAGTAGCTTCTGAACAAATGCTTTTTGCTGTATTTTGAGTTTCATATCATCTAGAACAGGATTAGGAGGATAGGGTAGCAAATAATAAACCTGTATTTCCTAGACTATCTTAAGATTGTTTTTCAGGGAAAAAAAATTATCTTTGTCTTCCTCTGTGGCTCCCATGCTATCAGCCATTGCAGTGTGCCTGGCATGGTTAGCTGGCACAGGCAGCTTCCTCGGCAAGACCAGGACTGCAGCTGAGCCTCCCCGTTTGTAAAAATCAGTTTAGAAAACGTCTGTGAAGAGCATTTTTTTTCAACAAGTACATGGAAAAAAACTACAAAGTGAATAATCAGGGGATTAGAAATGTGATAGCCGGTCTGGTAAACAGTGTGCCGATCCTCGGAAGTGAAGCACACGCCTATCGCACGGCCCAGCAACCCCACTCCCAGGTATTTACCCAAGTGGAATGAGAGTTTATGCAGTGACCAGAGCGGATAAATGACTGAGCTGATAAACTCAGCATGGTCCAGCCTTAGCTGGAGATAATACATGGCAACAAAGAGGGACTGCCACGGGTCCACATGGCATGAACTCAGCTCAAGTGCAGTTGGCCGAGTGAAAGATCCCAGGCTTCAATGGTTACACACCATACAATCCTACATCTATGCCACTCTAGAAAAGGGCAAAATACGCAAACAGAAAAAAGATCAGTGATTGCTGGGGTTACGAGTAGGGAGAGGGTCTGCCTACAAAGGACCAGCACCAGAGAATTCTCTAGAATGTTAGGACCACCCTGCGTGCAGTGGTTGTTGTAAGGATCTATGCATGAGTCAAACCTCACATATGTAGAACTGTTCCCCAAAAGCAAAGTGAGCTTTTCCTCTGTGTAAGTGTAAGATGAAAAAAAAAAATGTAAGTGAATAAGAAAATCCCTGTATTTGGGAACTCATAAATTGCTAAAAAATAACTTTAATTTGTTATTATATAAACGTGACCAGGCTTACACAGCTGGTCTTATTAACAAATGCTAAGGGGCACAGAGCACTAAAGAGTCTACGAGGGTAGGCATTTAAGTAGCCAGCCCATTAAGTTAAAGAGTGAATGCATGGGGTGGTGACTATGGCTCAAGGGAATAGGGTGCCAACCCCATATGCGGAGGTGGCAGGTTCAAACCCAGCCCCAGCCAAAAATTGCAAAAAAAAAAATTAAGACTGAATGCATGGTCTTCTTCGGGAGTGGGGTCCAGAGCACCAGCAACAGGTCCCGTCAGCAGTGCTACCCGTGTGTGCAGAGAAGGAGCTCACGCTTCCTGGGCATGTTCAGGAAACACCACTGGTCTGGTTTAACCAGAGTTTAAGGTGCAGAGTTCACAAGTATAGTACAGAAAAATGATCATTTCTGTCTTAACTGGGGGTAATGAAGATTAAATGACATGTGTGGTACAGTGTGCATGCAATGGTATGATACTTGTGAGGGTTAAAGGACGCAAAGTGTAACATAACACATGTATAGTGAGATAATGCGCTGGAGGCAGTCAGGAAAAAAGGGAAGCTGGTTAGGCTGGGAGCAGCAGGGTATACAGTGGGCTGGAATGGGGGAGCTGGTGTCAGGGATGTCAACTGAAGACTTCTGTGCCTGGTCACAGGGAATGAGGCTCTGAATCAGGTAGTCAGTAGGCCTAGCTCAGCAACTCTGTCAGGGGTCCTCCAACTTTTTAAACAGGGGGCCGGTTCACTGTCGCTCAGATGGTTGGAGGGCCGGACTGTGGGCCCCAGGATGAGTCAGCTGTTAAGTAGGACAGGCAGCGGCGGCAGAAATAGCCGGCAGGCCGGATAAATGTCCTAGGTGGGCTGCATGTGGCCTCCATGTTTGAGGACGCCTGCAAAGATGGACAAGGAATGAGACTAACCTTTAGTGGGTAGTGGGACTGGGGAGGAGAGGAGAGTGCAGGCAACGGAAACTGCCTGCATGACCATGTCGACCTCTAGCAATCTGGGGTCTTTCTTCCCATTGGCTTCCCACTGTGTCCAGGATGAGGAGGAGGTCATTGCAGTCATCTATGCAGCCCAGAATAATCTGGAACCTGCCCATCCCCCTGGCCTCAGTGTCCACCTTTCGTCTGTGACTCCTCACGCTCTGACCCCTCCTCCTTTCAATTTCATAAATGCACTTAGGCTCCCCCTCATCACAAAGCCTTGGCAAAGGCTACTTGTGCCCTACCTGGAATCCTTTCCCCACCTTACCACCTTCCACATGTCCCCCATGCATCCCCCCCCCCCCGCCTCTAACACCTTCAAATCTTTGCTCAAACGTCCCTCTCCTCCTTTCTCACTTCAGTGGCCCTGGGCACACGTGCCTTGGAGGTCACGGACTCACCCTGACATTTATTACTCATGGAGACATTCAAGTATTTTCTCAAGTTATAAATAAAACAAGTTGTAAGTTTGAACTTCAGGTAAGTATGTAGAAATGGAGAACACTAGAAAAGAGTAGAGTTTGAAAGACATGATTCTGCTTAAGTTTTGATGAGCATTTGAGGATTTTATTGCCTAGTGTCCTCAGTAAAAATATCACTTCAGTGATGTAACGGTATTTGGAGTTCATAATAGATTAGAGTTATATAAATACAAAACGTCTTTTATATTCATTAAAAGCATGATTTAAGACAGTGTCTCACTCTGTTTCCCAGACTAGAGTATTTGAGGCTCACACCAACCTCAAACTCCTGAGTTCAACTGATCCTCCTGCCTCCCAAGTCGCTTGGGACTACAGGAGCCTGCCACAATGCCCAGCTATTTTTTTTTTCTATTTTTAGTAGAGATGGGGTCTTCCTCCTGCTCAGGCTGGTCTTGAACTCCTGAGATCAAGGGGTCCTCCTGCCTTGGGCTCCCAGAGTGCTGGGATTACAGGCATGAGCTGTCACACCCTGCCTAGCAATATGTTCTTTTAAGATATTGTAGAATACTTATAGAGAACATCAGAACATTTTCTTCATTTGTGGTACAAGACGACTTTAAAGGAAGAAGCAGGAGGTGAAGCCAAGTCAGTTTCTCTCAGTCCTGCTGGCCTTCCCATTGTGTGGTGGCCTCTGAGAGCACATGCTAGGTTGTCTTAACTGGGGGGAGATAGTCAGGCAACTCTCTCAGTCCACTGAACACGTCAGATGTGCCTTTTCGAGCACTGATGATTCAGGATTTTATTTCTTTCTCAGCCCTGGGGACCATCCAGGCTACACTCAGGAACATTGGTAGGTCAACCCACCTTAAAATATGCATAAATATATACACATTCATCCATTCAAACCAAAAAAGGCTTTCCCAATACCAGCCACAAGGAGTGTAAAGGCAAGTCTGTCCACTCCTACTTCAAAGCTGTCTGATGACTGGTTGACGGCCCACTTGTCAATGCGCTACACGTTTTTACTGACTGCATTTCCTCCTGTATTTCCTCAGGCTTATGCTCATATTTCATAGAAGACTTCCTGGGGAGCAAAGAACATTTTCTGGCTTATTTACTTTATTCTCTTGTTCAATTTTAAGCTGGAAAAGAAACACTTAAGAGGCCGTCGAGTCAAAAAGATGAGACTTGCTAGGTCAGTGCCCAGGGAAAGTGCTGGACATCAGATCATGCCAGGGTTCATTATATCATGGCTCCCAGCCACACTGGGCTAGACGGGCCTCCAAACAACACAGGAGGCTCACACCAACCTCAAACTTCTGAGTTCAAGTGATCCTCCTGAACTCAGTTAATGAGTTAATGTCAATGAACAAATAGTTAATGTCATAGCAAAGAAACTAATCAACAGTAAGTTAGGGTCTACCTTCTAGTTTAGAAGAATGGAGCTGGAATGTTACTAACACAAAGAAATGACAAATGGCTGAGGGTCATGGATATTGCAATTACCCCAACTTGATTAATAAACCTTGCATGTCTGTATTGAAACATCACATGCACCCTATAAATACATAAAACTTTTATATACCCAGAATAATTAAAAATTTAAAAAATTTTAAAACAGACTTTGACCAAAATGGGACAATTGATATGGTCACTTCTATATCTCCACGTGTCCATCTCTGACTTGGTCACTCTCCACTTATCAATTCCTTATTGATGATCTGCTGTGCCAGGACTTTGAAAGAAGCTGGGTACGCAGTGATAGAACAGGATGTACCTCTTTGAGTCTATCTTCTAGCTGAGAAAAACTTTACAAAAACCAGGTTTGCATAACTGGTGATAATTTTCTATGAAGGATAAGAGACACTGATAACAGGGTGGTTAGGAAGGTTACTTTGAGGAGGTGTGACAGGTGGGAAGGAATATCTGCAGCTCCACTTAGCTTCCTCCTGTCAGTTGCAACACAGCGTAAAAATCCTCCCTGAGAACAGCATCAGAACTGTCTCCTCAAATGAACGTTGTAAGATTCTCAGCCCCAGGGGTCTCTGGACTGTTGGAGACAGGAGCAACAGTATGCCAAACGAAACTGAAACGGCACTTGGGAATCTTGAAGATTTCTGCTTGAGCTCTTACAAAGTTGATGGCCTTGCAGGAGGTTTGCCATAAAGTGCAGCTTTCATGGGAGCAACAGATTTCAGGTGGCCACCTCAGCTCCTACCACTGGAAATTCCAACACCATCAGCTGTCACCTGCACCCAAGAGCACTTGCTGAGAAAGAGCGCCCCAGCTCCTCTTAGCCGGGGACTTAGTCTTAGCTGGGACTGTCGCCTCTGCTGTCATCCTCTGCAGTCCTTCCACAGTCATGGCAGATGCAGGGGGAGCAGGAGTCTTCAATGTGCCATCAGAAGCAGCAGTCCGTCTTTAGAGTCTCCCCTGCCAGCCACAATGATCTTGCGCTCCCCTCCAGATGCAGAAGCGACGGCATTAACCATGGACCTGGGAATGAACCTTCCCCATTGAGGGGGCAGGGAATCCCAGAAGCAGATAGGTGGCACTGAGTTATTTCCCTGACATTTCATGCTCAAGCTATCATTTTGTTTCACTTTCCATTTATTGTGTTCATTTTCTGTTGCTCCTGTTACTTTGCCATTCATACCCTCTTTCTCACCTTCTTTATCCCTCCATCCCTGTTGACTTTTCCAGTAAATAAATGGGTATAATTTCGATTGTGGACAGTAGTTTGAAACCAAACATATATTTTATGACTCCCCATAAAAAGTTCTGATACCTACCCGTTCCCTTCCCAAGTTGAAGACAACTAAATTATTTAACCCTAAGTTTATTTGATCTTGACAGTCTGTGACTGATTTAGTATCAAACTTCTCCCAATATTATTCTATACTTGATGCCACTTTCTCCCAGTGGCTCTTCAACCCACTGCCATGTCTTCTGCCCCCTCCCTACAATTTTGCTGAATATTTTGATCGTCTGTCATCCTCTTCCTGCCTCCTGCCTCTGAAGAAAACACTGCATCCCCACCCTCCAGTGCATTTCATCAGAAAGGAAATATTATTCAAATAACCTTGTCTCTAACAAAAACCCTTAGACTCTCTTCCGTCACTCACCCCTCACTCCTACCCATGCTATCATCAAATCCCCTCCAAGCTGTCTCTGAAATGCCTGTTTACTCCTTCCATTGTATTCCATGGGCTACTTTTACTGCCTATATCCAATGATTTTTTTTTGTATTCCTCTGTCCCATTACCCCCAAGAAAATAAATGAAGAAAAAATTATTAGCTTAATAGCTGGCACCAGAATTTCACTCTGAAGAAATCTTGTCTTTTATGGGAAAATTGAGGTATTCCATTAAGTACAGATGATTAAATATGTGAATTTTTCTGTTCCACTTTGAAATCACACTTAAATTAGAATAAAAAGGACAAAGGAAATAGAAGTATAGATGAGAGACGTCAATTTTTCAGAAAATGAAAATCAAACAGATTGTGCACCAGAGCTAAGAATACTGAATACTAAAAAACTTCGGTGGGGAGTGCCAAACCAATTCACATCTCAAAATCCAGGAAGTTATGGATAATTTAAAATGAAGTATCAAACATAGTGAAGGAAATTAAGCAGGAGGTTGAAAAATGGGGGTGTTCGTTGTAAATCTATACAGGAAGAGATAGAACTCTCAACTCACCCTCTGATCCTAGAGGCCACCATCTCAGCAAAAGGTTTTTGTCCATTGCTGCACCCCTATTATCTAACACAGTAGATGGTACATACTAGGCACTCAACCCACACTTTTTTAGTAAATCAGTGGAACTAAAGATGACATTAGTCAGGCTCCAGAGAAAGGGAGAGGATAAATACAGTACTGAAAAATGAGTTTAAGTGAAAATCTATGCACATAAGACCCCTTCTACCTCCAAGATCCAAAATGTTGGTAGCCAGATTTTTAACACCCATGTCCCAAGCAATAAATTGAAGGATTTATGTATGGAGAAATAATTTCAAGGACTATAACCTATTTATTCTAGACTGAATGTATTTCTGCAAAATTAGTGTATAGAAACCCTCAGTTTTCAATGAGACTATATTGGAGATAGTGAAGGGACCCCCGAGGCCAGGGTAGACTCCCACCTCATGAAACAGACCACCTGCTGGGAGACTTTTCAGGCAGGGATTTTCCGAGCACTGGCTGACTGACTACACTCCTAGGACTCCCTGGGTGCTTGGGGCGCCTGGGACTTCCTGGGTGCTTGCGGGCGCCCCTCTCCA
>CAUYQV010053884.1:0-45363 GCA_963574575.1 Galagoides demidoff
CAGCTACTTGGGAGGCGGAGGCAGGAGACTCGCTTGAGCCCAGGAGTTGGAGGTTGCTATGAGCTGTGATGCCATGGCACTCTACCCAGGGGGATAGCTTGAGGCTCCGTCTCAAAAAAAAAAAAAAAAAAAAAAAGAGAAGTCAGACGATGTGTTTGCACATCCTCTTCAGAGTATATTTATAATTTTGGTAAAAGCTTGATATTGAAGAAGCAGAAACCGTTTCCAAAAATAGAGTTTATGGTTTGTCTCATTTTCTTTTGTGTGTGTGTGTGTTAACATAAGAATCAAAGAGTGAATTAAGCAGATATATTGTTCTTACCACACATCAAATTTCAATCAGCTAGGAATTTCTATTAAGACAGGACTTCATGCGTGAGATTCTGTAAGGGATTCCTTCTTTACTTCACTGGTATCCCAAAGCACATTAAACATTCTATATGCACACAGTGAAATAAAGGTGGCATTTACCTAATAAAGTCAAATCATATAAATTGTTGGCTGTTCATTGGCACAGGAGGGAGAGATTATCAGTTCTATCTTTTTATGGGACAGAACTTTGAAATCTTGCCTTCTCGTCTTTTTATCTTGCTCATTTTTCTAATAATACTTCCCAGTTTTTTCTTTTTTAATTTCAAGTTAATGTGAAGGTACAAACAACCAGGTCACAATAGCTAAATTTGGTAGGTAGAGTCCATCTCGTAGTTGTGCCCCACAGCCAAAAGGTGTGCCTGCTACATCTCCATGGTGCCCATCATTAAGTGAGAGGACATCAGTTGATCCCTCCTTCTCTTCCCCTCCCCCTTACCTCCTCTCCCCAACTTGAATTGAATGGAATTTTACTCCTATGGCTTCATATTAGTATTGAGGACACTGGATGTTTGCTTTTCCATTCTTGTGATAGTTTACTAAGAAGAATGTATTCCAACTCCATCCCAGTTACTACAAAAAAACATAAAGTCTCCATCTTTTTATGGCTGAATAGTATTCCCTATACATATACCACAGCTTGTTAATGCATCCCTGAGTTGATGGACATTCAGGTTGTTTCCACATCTTGGTGATTGTAAATTGAACTCTGATAAACAATCTAGTGCAAATGTCTTTCTGATAAAATGATTTTTTTCTTCTAGGTAGATGCCTTGTGGTGGAATTTCAGAGTCAAATGAGAGGGTCTAACTTGAGTTCTTTCGGGATTTCATACTTCAGTAGTTCTTTTATACTTCTTTCCAAAGAGGCTGTATTAGTTTGCAGTCCCACCAACAGTATAAAAGTGTTCCCTTCTCTCCACATCTATGCAAGTGTCTGCAACTTTGGGAATTTGCGATGTAGGCTAGTCTTACTGGGGTGAGCTGATATCTCAGGATGGTTTCGATTTGTATTTCTCTAATGATTAGGGACTATGAGCATTTTCTCCTCTGTCTGTTAGCCATGCATTTATCTTCCCTGGAGAAGATTCTGTTCATATCTCTTGCCCAGTGATAGATGGGAATGTTAGCTCTTTTTTGTTGCTGATTAATTTGAGTTCTCTGTAGATTCTAGTTATCAAGCCTTTGTCTGATTCAGACCCTGAAAATATCTTTCCCCATTCTGAAGGTTGTCTATTTGCTTTAATTATTATGTCCTCAGCTGTGCAAAAGCTTTTCAATTAATTAAGTCCCATTTGTTTATTTTTGTTGTTGTTATGAATGCTGCTGAAGTCGTCTTCATAAAATCTTTCGTAGGCTGAAATCCTCATCTTATACTTTCTTGTGTGATTTTTGTCATTTCCTGTCTTAGACTTAAATCTTTTATCCATCTCAAGTTAATTGTTGTGAGTGATGAAAGGTGCAGGATCAGTTTCAGTCTTTTACATGTGGTTATCCAGTTCTCCCAGCACCGTTTATTGAATAAAGAATATTTTTCTCACCATATCTTTTGTTTGACTTATCAAAGATCAGATGGCTGTAAGAGACTGGTTTCATGTGTTAGTTTTCTATTCAGTTCCATATGTCTATGTCTCTATTTTTGTGCCAATACCATACTGTTTTATTCACTGTTGACTTGTAATATAGCCTGAAGTCTGGTAGGGTGATGCTTCTGGCTTTGTTTTTATTACTAAAAATGGCCTTGGGTGTATGGGTTTTTTTTTCTGGTTCCATATGAAATGAAGAGCTATTTTTTCCAGTTCTTCAAAGTATAATGTTGATATTTTAATGGGGATTGCATTGAATCTGTAGATGGCTTTGGGTACAATAGACATTTTAACAATGTTGATTCTTCCCAGCCAAGAGTATGATATGTTCTTCCATATGTTAATGTCTTCTGCTATTCCTTTCCTTTGGATGTCATAATCCTCTTTGTAGAGGTTCTTCACCTCTTTGGTCAGGTATATTCTTAGGTATTTTCTTTGAAGCTACTATGAAGGAAATTGTGTCTTCGATGTGCTTCTCAAGTTGGTTCTTATTGCCATATATAACAGCTACTGATTTGTGGACATTGATTTTATACCCTGAGCCATTACTGTATTTCTTGATCACTTCTAGGAGTCTTGCAGTTGAGTCTCTGGGGTTTTCTAAGTATAAGATCATGTCATTGGCAAAGAGCAAGAGTTTGACCTCCTGTGCCCCCATTTGGATGCCCTTTGTATCCTTGATTGCATTGGCTAGAACTTCTAGCATTATGTTGAATAGTGGTATCGATAGGGGATATCCCTGTCTGGTTCTGATTCTAAGTGGAAAAGCTCTCAGTTTTATTCCATTCAGTATGACATTAGCTGTGAGTTTGAAGATGGCTTCAGACGTAGAAAAGTGCCACCTAAAGCTATGTCCTTAGGTGTTCTTGTTAGGAAAGGATGCTGAATTTTAACAAATGCTTTTTCTGCATCTATTGAGAGGATCATATGGTCTTTGCTTTTGCTTCTATTGATATGGTCAATTACATTTATGGATTTGCATATGTTAAACTAGTCTTGCATACCTTGGATGAAGCCCACTTGATTGTGATGTGTAATTTTTTAATGTGTAACTGTAGTCTATTGGCTAAGATATTATTGAGTATTTTCACATCTATATTCATTAGTGAAATTGGTCTATAGTTATTTTTCATTGAATTCATTCCTGGTTTTAATATCAGGATGATGTTTGCTTCATAGAATGTGTTGGGGGAAGGAAGTTGATTTCCTTCCTTCTCAATGTTTTGGGATAGTTTCTACAGTATAGGTACCAGCTCTTCTTTGAAGGTTTGATAGAATTCTGGTGTGAAGCCATCTGGTCCAGGGCTTTTTTTGTTGTTGTTGGAAGATTTTTACTTTCCAGATTTTAAGAACATATGTAGTGCCAGGTCCCGGGCTAAATTGTTACATGTATCATTGAGTCCTTATAATAACAGGTCTGTTACTATGATTCCATCTATAAAATAAAAAAACAGAGACTCAGCATTTGCTCAGGATCATATCTGTATACAAAAAGTGGTGCATACCTGTCTGTATTACTATGGTCATCTTCAAAGTACTCCCTTAGCCAACTGGTGACTGTAATGACATTCAGCCCTTATGTATGTAGCACTTTTTCTAGGATGAGTTCATGAACTTAATTTTCCAACCTTGAAGGTAGTGAGTGGAGGAACTGCAAACAAGCTTAGTCTAATTCCAAAGGCCTAGTTCTGAGTCATTACTCTGTAGTTTCTGCCATAGCAATTGCTGCAGATGCCAATTCAGCTTCCGGTATGGACTCACCTGCCACTGACATTTCTGTTTGGATTAGTGATGCTGGCAGCTCCGGCTCAGGAGCCCTTCCCTTGGCTTTATTTTAGACAAAATTTGCCAGACACAGAATTCTGAGTTGGGAGCACCCTGGCCTGATTTGCATGACCCCAGTTGTGTTGCGATATGCAGAGTGCTGATTCTGAGGGCTCTGGCTCAAGATACTGTAAAACTTTGATGTGAACAAAAAGATCAGCGTGTTGTTTCAGGCACAGCTGTGTAATCAGTACCATACAGCCTAGATGGATTTTAGCTAATTGATTCTACAGAAACCTACAGCTGGAATGGGCTGGAATGGAGCTGTCTGCCATCGTGCAGGCAGAGCAGCCTCAGTCACATTCCCTGACCGCCACTGGAACAAATGCCCTACTTTGTAAAGAAGCACCAAGTGGCAGCACACAAATAGCTGAGCTGTTTAACATTTGCAGACATTCGTGGTAATGTATCAGCTGTCAATATGCCGCACGCACATTAGGGGGGATTGTGACAGTACTGCTGACACGCTATTGATTCATGGCACAGGCTGTTTATCTGTGACAAGAAAACATCAGTTGATATTGACAAATCATCTGAAAATACTCACCTACTTGCACTCTATCAAGTTGAGTGAAATACACAGTAAACGGACTGCTGGAAGTCCAGATGGATCCATGGGAAGAGAGCGCCCCTAAGACATTTGATACTCTCTGGAACTACACAGCCTGGGTGTATTGATATGAAGGAACAGCTTTCTTCCTGACAGGTCAAAGCCTGAAAACCAGTTATGTTAATAATCGGGAAGAACAAAGAATGGGTTTGGAGCGGGGCTTGTTTACATCATTCTGTCATCCTCATTGACCGTGAAAAAACAAGTGCACAGTGCTCGACAGGCAAACAACTCCAAGGCATCGGGGAGATGAGAGTGTGCACTCCGTCTGAAAGAGCCATGATGAAGGTGGAGGGACTTTACTTAAACCGCTATTTTTATAAACACGTTACAGGACTTTCCTAACCATTTCTTGTGGGGAAGGTTATTGAAAAGCTGCAACATAGCACTAAATATAACGAATAAAGATTTAGTTGGTTAGATGAGGATTCAATGGCCCATTCATTCAAACTTTTAAAAGCACTAGGCATTTTAAGTGAGTTTCATAGCCTTTGAGCAACCAAGATTTTTAACTTGTGATGCACACTTGTCAAACATTACACAAAAGTTAACCCCCCCCCACCAAATTGTCATTCGTCTAAAATACTGTTTTAAAAAATCTAACCGCTCATTCCCTCAAGATTCATGGAGCAACTACTGGGTGCCATGCACATACAAGGTGGTCGGGATGTACAGGTGGACAAGAGACAAGTTTCTGACTTTCTGGAGCTTATTTTTCTGTTTAAGAGATAGACAAAAACATTAATTTATCAAATATAAAAATAACTTAAAGTAGCAATAAGCAACAAGTGGATAATTTTATATAAATCTTCCATATACAGCAAGAAAGTCTTGGTAACAGTGTTGGTTACATCTGAATATTCCCTAAGTTGTCCACGGACCCATATGCCTGTATTAAAAAGGGGTTAAGAAGAGAACTTGTATCTACTGTGTGCCAAGCCCTATACTAGATGCTGTTGTAAATTAAGAATTGTGAGTAGCAGCTTGTTGGGAAGAGTTTTGGATTTGAAGTCAGACTATCCTGAATTTAAAACTTGTTTCTACTCTATCTTACTACTGTGACCCTAAAGATGTCACTTAAACTCATTGAGCCTCGGTTTCCTCATTCATAGAGATAAAACAGTGCTGGTTTATCATAAGGATTAAATGAGATAATGCGTTTAAAATAGGCGTCATATAATAAGTAGTCAATCCATTCATGGAATCTTTATGAACTCTTGAGATGGGTACTAAGTACCACTATGCAGTGTTCTAAGACCTCAAAGACTATGAAACACTTAATATGCTTGGTGCTTTTAAAAGACTTAATGAATGGAGGCCAGGTAGGGTGGCTCACGCCTGTAATTCCTGCACTCTGAGAGGCTGAGGTGGGCAGATTGCTTGTGCTTAGGAGTTTAAGACCAGCCTGAGCAAGAGTGAGAGCCCCTTCTCTACTAAAAAATAGAAAATTGCTTGAGCCCAGGAGTTTGAGGTTGCTGTGAGTTATGATGCCAGAGCACTTTAGCCTGGGACAATAGAATAGGATTCTCTCTCTCAAAAAAAAAAAAAAAAAAAAAGTTTAAAGAATGCGACATTGGATCCTCATCTAAATAAGCATCTGACCTTTGTGGAGCCCTTGCCACGTTCCAGACACTGTGCTAAGCTGTGAAATATATTATCTTGTCTAATTCCCATAACCACCCCATGTGATAATATTGTAACTCTCCATTTATAGATTGGAAAATGGAAGCACTGTCGAAGTTAGTAAATTCATTTATCTAGTAAGGGGTAGAATTGGGATTCAAACCCAGCAAGCCTTGCTCCAATTGTATACACAATACAAAAGCAAAATCAACTTTTCTAAGTCATTCCACACCTCTGATTGAGTTATTAAAGACAGCCACAGGAACAACAGACAATCTGGTTACTGAGATCATCACTAGGCTGCAATCAGCTGGGTCACTTGACTGCCTCCATGGCAGCATCCCAGGTCCCCCTCCCTCCCAATACTTCCTTCAGGGAATAGTTTAGGCCCAGGGAGAATCTAGCTCAACAAGTGCTAATTAATAGTGTTACCATGAGGAAAAAAGCTCAATCTGTAAGGCAAAGACTCAAAAGTAATGTGTTCTATTAAAAAGCTTTCTCATGAGTTACTAATGAATGTCAAGAAACTGGTATTTCCTTATTCGATCGGGTCCCCTGTTAGGGATTGATTGAATTCACACATTTGCCAATTTACTGAAAATAACTCGAAGTGTCATTAAATGAATTTCCACAGAGCCCAATTTCAATCTGCCCTATCTCTTTGTTTATAGCCATTATTTTCTGGGGTCCTGTGGGGAATGCTTTTTCTCTCCAATAGATCTAATAGAAGCAGGAAGATATTTTGCTTGTCTAAATGTCCTTAACTAAGTTGCCTATTGCTTTGGGGGTTATTCTGTGCATGATATTTGTGGTATGGCGGTAGGCTTTAGAAACAGTTCCCTTTTTAGTGGTAAGCCTGTACGGTCTTTGGGTGTTGTGTTTGCAGTGGGACCATTTAATAGGTTAAAAAAAAATCACCTTGTAATAAGGCATCTTTGGAATTTTAACAATAAAATTGCATTAAATAGATAGGTCCAAGGTCTAGGTTATGCAAAATTTTAGGTTAAAATCGATATGATTTAATGAGATGTTGTTGTACTGGGGATGAGTGTGCTGGCAAATGAATTGACTGAAGTGACCTGTAAGCTATCACTCAGTGCAATTAGAAAAAGCGTTGGTTTCCAGTGGTGTCATTTATGCCTCCAGTTGGCTTCTGCTTGGTTATTGGTATGATAGACAAATTTTAGTTTTAAATAATGTATCTTATCTGATTCTTGAGTCCTTGAAGACTCAAACTAATAATATTTTGAGATATATAAGGTAGACTATTAGTAACAGTTGAATTTGTAGTCACAGAACATGGATCTGAGTCAAGGTTGTCACTGAGCTTTGATGCCCTGAAGCTAGATAAATTCCTTTGTGCTTCAGTTCTGGTTTCCTTGACTGTAAAGTGGAGAAAATAACCATGACAGTGCCTATCTTCTGGGTGGTCACATCTTTATTAGGAGGATGTTATAAGGGTATAAGTGAATCTTTCTAAAACTAGAGTATAAATGTCTTAACACAGTAACTAAATAAATGACATAAAGTCTATGTTAACCAGTTTGATGACAATATTTCAAATTGTATATGAAAATACTACACTGTACCCCATGTTTGCATTAATGTACACAGCTATAATTTAATAAAAAAAGGAAAAAAATATTCTTACAGCTATTTTATTAAGTTAAACGTGTGCCTGTTTTTAAGAAATTTTAACTCTCTAAGTTGTATACAACTGTGATTTCCAGCAGCTAGCTTAGTGCCTAGCAAATGACCACAAATTCCATAATAGATGGTTATTCTGATTACAAACATAGAAGTTCCAATGATAGACCTTAAAGTCTAAAACGCCAAGCTTCATGTTAATTACTCCTGTCCAGGTTTCCCAGACTGGCTTTATGCTGTGGATTCAAGAATTTTATCCCCATCAATTGTTCATTTGGATTATCCTTGCTGTGTATACCTGGCCAGACATATTTCACAAAAGAAATCAGTACCTAGGAAGATGAGTAAGTAACAACTTCTCAAATAAAAATATTTCCAAATACAAGTAAGTATTTCACTACACTCTGTCTTGTATCGGATCTCTAACTCTTTCTCTCATTTGTGGTATTTTCCCTCGTATACTTCAGCTTGCCTGAAGAGGTAATGCAATCTGATATTTCTGTCTTTTTTAAAAATAATGTTGGTGGTTTTCATTTTTTATTAGAGACAAAACTACCAAACAATTATGCTTAAGAATACAATTCCATGACAGGGTGTGTTTCTAAACCACAGAGGAAGTCACTTCTATCTGTCAAACCCAGACGAGAAGAGAGAATGATGGATATAAGAAATTCACTGTTATCAGAAAAGGCAGTTTAAGCAATCGGGAATGGTTGTGAATGGGAGAGGATGGAGGCCTCTTGCATTGTCTCTCAGCACCAGTCAAGCTCAGTAGTGTCAGGAGCTTCCGCTATGCACAGCAGAATGCATCGTAATGCACTGGGCATTATATAATGATTGCAGGCACACCTGTACAGATGTTCTCGGACAAATGAAGCTTGAGTTATACAAATGGAATCATACAGCCAGCTCTTCTATGGGCACACCATTTTCATTTGTGTCTCTTCAGGAAGCTGTAATACTAGGATGCAGTTCACCAATGTTTTAGGGCATTATTTACCAATATATTCATCTTTCCCTTGGGCTTATAGGAAGTGTTAGGAAACTTTGTATGTAAGTAGATATCCATGGGAGAAACCTGCTATAGTATTTGATTATTTTTTCTTGTTTTCTGAGTATAATAAAGAAGAATTCTAACAAGGCAATATCAACATTGCTAAGATAGCTGTGCAGTACCTAACAGCAGGTGGTTCTGGAGCCTAAACTCCTGCCTTCATATTAGAATCCCGGCTCACCACTGCTGAACTCTGTGAAGTACTTCTGAGTAATCAGGAGCACAAAATCAACATGAGTAGTAGGGAATAGGAAGTACACTTTCTCTAATCATAGGTGAATATAGAGACCAGAAGATCAAAGAAAAGTCACTGTACAGGGCAGGTGTGGGGCAGGTGGGTGAGTTGGGTGCAGGGAGCTAGGCATACCCAGCTACCAGAGTGGAACTGTGCAGTGGCAGGGTAGAGGAGTGTGAAAGGTTGCTGGCTCTGTGTGGGGACTGATTCACTGTAGTCTTGAAGTAACTATTGGGCACCAATCAGGAGGAAGACCTAGATTAAGATTGGAATAGAAGTAAAAACAAATACTTTGCATTTCTCCTACCCAGTAGGGACCTCCAAAGTAAAATGGTAGTTAATTCGTGTTGTCCTCCAAATTATAACTAATATCTCTTGTGAACAACTCCAACCAGAAGCCTCAACTAGAATTCTGGGAAATATAGTTCCAGGATAACTAAAGTGACACAATATAAAACCCACATTCTTTGTGATCTTAGGTAAATTAGCTAAACTCCTCTATTAGAGGGGAGAGGGAGGGAACATAATAATAATACAGTACTTATGCTGTAGCATTATTTTAGGGATTAAATGATGTACTTTAGGTAAAACCCTTTTCACAAGGCCTATGCATGCTAAGAGCTCAACACTGTAAATTATTTTTATTTTCACATCTATTATAAATTTTCTTGTCAATGGCTGCATATACCCTCTCATGACTGCTCCATTAATCTATGTTTATTTTTGTCCTTTAGATTTTGTTTTTCAAGTTTAAGCAAACATTTAAGGATAGGATATTTTGCTTTCTAAGGCTGCTCTAGACAAGGTCAACCCACAAGTATAGAAGTGGATTATTCACACTGAAAAGATAATTCTCTATTCTCTAATATAGTGGTTCCTAGAGAATGAGACATGATATTTAACCTGCAGTGATGGGTACTGGTCTGCTCTCTGAAGTCTGCCTGTGCATTGCACAAAAGAATGAGTGTTTGCATAGTACATTCTGCTCTATGCATAGTTACTCCACACAAAATGACTGCTTTCTGCTCTTCTAATGTTCTGTCTTCCCTCCTATGCCCAGTATGAGGGGGTTGTTGGCTCATTGCTCTTTGTAGCTGCTCCCAATTTTGTTGGTGTGGTTAGTCCAGGAGGCTCAGCTATCCAGGGATGTGTTTAAACTTAAACTTATTTCAGATACTCCTACTACTAGCGGTGGACTTGACTGTGATTGCAGGTAGTGTCCCTAGGATGTCAAAGCAAATGTTAACACAAGCCCTCCCGCAAGGCAGAACGCGGGGGACGATGACCCTGCAGGGTTTGGAGCTGCTAATGCAGTGGTTCTTGTGGTTGTCTTATCCAGTCTGAACGGTCTCTGACAGTTATAAAAAAAGACATCTGAAGGGACAACACAGTTATATTGGTGAAAATTAGTGTTAAATTTTAGAAAGTAAGAATTTGAAGGCTAGGAACCCCAGAAGAGCAGTGGAGCAAGAGTATGGAGGAGTTGGGGGCTACCGTGCATGCTCTGTGTCCTTTGCTTTGTCAAGAAAGTTGCCGTGTGTATGTAGGTGAACCAAGAACCGGGGAATCCTATAATTGGTCTTTTGGTTCAAACTTTCATTCCTAATTTTTCAATTATATACCACAGCCAGAAAAGTGAGGTAAAAACCTCCTTTGAGAGGACGTTGTGGTTCCTCTTCTCCCCAAAGTCTTTTTGATTATCGTACTTTGTCGCTCTTCCCATCTCCATCCCCGCCACCTCCTTTCCAATCTGAGTTGATGGGATTCTAACTGGCTTTGTGTTTGTTCAGTTCTTCTTTATGGAGCACACTATCTCTTTTCAGGCCTGCCTATATAATCTCACTTAATGTCTAATACTTTCACTGTAATTCACTACAGCGCAAAAATGAGCTCAACTGGTTCACTGAATTGCAATCTACACTAGTAGATAAGGATTATAGCTCCTTATATCTGCCGGATTCCAATCTACTTCACTGTCAGATCTCTAGTTCCATAGGGAAAGCATGTTATAATTGGCTTCAGTGTAAGGACCACAGCTTCATATGTCAACTGTATGGAAATCCATAGCAGTGGAAGGGCTAGAGCCTCATAGCCCACTAGAGCTATGCACCATCCATAGCTCTGCACCTCTAGCATATTACAGTCATAGCTATGTACAAGGTGTATGCTTGATTGACTGATGAACTGATAATCCTTGAACATCGGTAACTTTCTCAATAAATCAGCTTGTCTAGGCAAAGTTTGCAGTAGTAGTAGATTATCTATGGAGCTCTGTTGTTATGTGAACAAGTTTACATAAGATTTCTGGAGCCTAAAATTGCTATTGAAATGATTATTCTCACGTGACATATTGAGAGACAACTTTGTAAGAGATTCAAAATCTGAACGTGGAATTGCAGAAGGTAAAACTATAATGACAGCAATACAAAAATCCCAACACAGTTGATAATTAAGATCCTTTTTTCTCTCTACGTAGAAAAATACATTCCTTCACTAGGTCTGATTTTAGTTAGCAGTCTTAAGGCAGCATCTGTGATTGCTCACAATCAGCCCTGCATTGTTTAATTCGAAACTTCAGTTCTTATTGAACTTAAGATGTTAAATTGAAGGTGGATGTGTTTACCTGATCCTCAGCACGTGGATAGAACATAAAAAAAGCTTTATCGATCAATTGGATATTTCTGGAACCAGCTGTACACACAATGCTGCGTAACTGAACATTTGGAAACATCTGGCTAATTGGTAGAATCTCCTTTTAAGCATATAAACATTTGGTATCACACTGTTTTGATGAACATTGAAACCACTATCAAGATTGGAGGCTTAGAAAAATCATCCTCAGTTAATAGTTCTGAGGATATGAATCAAGATGGTCTATGCAACAACTGAAAAGCTTTAAAATTAAAAAAAAAAATTGTCCTTACTCAAAGTCAGACTTTAAGTTCTTTAAAATGTTTATAGAAAAACAAAAGATTCAGTTTATAACAGATTAACCTCAGAGGGTTTTTCTCTCCTCTGCTCCAGGTTTCTCATCAGTTAGAGTGAAAAATGTGTTTGGAGAATTACATTCATTTAAAGGGAATAAAATGTCTATGTAATCGTTACATTGTTGTTGATTAATAAGGCACAAAACTGATGTCTCTTTGCTTCCAAACTCTTCCTCTTCCCTTGCTGTTAGGGTTGTGAGCCTTTCCTGGTCATCCAGACTTTTAATATCCATGTCAACTTCTTTGTAATTCTAAATTTAAATAATCTATCTGCTTTTTTGCAAAATAAATTAAAATCAAGCAAAAGGGCAAAAATTAAAATTGAACATCCCTCCACTAATTTCATGGGCCAACTAATTTGTAGCAATGGTTGTTTTCTTATTTTACATGCCCATAATTATATACACCTTAAAATTATCTATACTTTTATCTATCAATATCATATATCCATGTCAATGTCATAATAAAATATTAACTAATATTTATATAGCAATCTGTATCAATAGCATATTAAGCACTTTACATCAATTTTCTTTTCTTTCTTTCTTTTATCTTTTGGTTGCAGCCGTCATTGTTTGGCGGGCCTGGCCTGGATTCGAAGCCCCCCGCTCAGATGTATGTGGCTGGGACCTTAGCTGCTTGAGCCACAGGTGCCAAGCCTTTACATCAATTTTCTTATGTAATCTCTGTAAAAGGTATACAGAAATCTTATCAACCTTATAGTATAATCTAACAGGTGGTTGAATCAGATTTCTGACGTTGACTATTTAATTCCATAGCTTCGAACTCAAAGGGTATTTTCTGTGTTTTTTAAATCAATCCAGTATGACCCTATATACATTTTTTGTAAGTTCTGTATGTTTACTTAAGAAGATATTAGAGATAGTTTTTCTTATATCAAAATGCCTCATTCTTTTTTTTCCTTAGAGTGTTCTTGACCAAAGAATGACCAGACACTCCAAGGAAAATGTGAAACAAAGTTTACTGAAGAAGAGAAAGATAGGTTTACAAAATAGGAGGGTTTACAGAGCAAGATACCTTCACCATAGATAGTGAATGGGCTCCACTGTCAGGACCCCAAGGGCCAAAATACCTCATTCTTTTAAATAACCACATAGTATAGTGTTGTACAGATGAATCATTATGTGGTTACTTAGTTAAAATTTCCTTCTTGTTGTTTCTTCAGTGGAAGATCAGATGAAGTAGCTTATTGGTTTGCATTCAGAGATGGTGTTTTATTGAAAATATGTATCTTTTAAAAACACTGGAATTACACTCAGTGCAGTGAGATGATCACAGTATGAGAGGCACCTGGAAACGGAAACTGCCTAAGAAAACAGCAGCTTCAGGACACCCCTTTTATGCTCATTTCTCTATGTGTGAGAAGCCTTTACAGGTGAATATGCATAAAGTAAATGCACCTATAATTTAGTCCAGGGTGGAAAAGAGAGGAGGAAGCCAGCAGAGGGAGAAAATGGAGGAGTCAAGCAGGAGAAGCAGAACCCCACCAAGTGGCTCAGATCTGGACCACTCCCCCCTTCTGCTCCAAACCATGGCTATCCTTACAGTAAGCCCTCCTTGCTTGAGACAACCCAAACTGGGCTGTCATCACTGCAACTTAAAGTATGCAGACAAGCGGGGAAATGGTGAAGATACTGTTTCTTGATTTTTTTCCTGAAGATTGTCTTGTATCCACGAAAGTGCTTGTGGATGGTTAGCAGAGCACCTGTAGAAATGTTCATCAGATGCTTTCCATAGAAATTATATGTTAGCATTTCTAGGCCTGTTATTTTAGCAAAGAAAGCAGAAGGCAACACAAGAAGAGAACAGAGAATTAGTGTTTGGCAACGTGGTCCCATCTCCCATATGTTTCTGGTACGTAATGCATCCAGTGTGTTTTCTAGGCTTCCAAAGTTACCTCTGAAAGGAGTTCACACCAATTTCAGTGTTTGTGCCGTAGACAGATCACATTTTGTGTCCCTTTTTGCGTACTATGGCAGGCCAGTTTTGGCTACAAAATGAAATGCTTTCACTATCATCTTTTCCATGGAAAGCAAATGCATAATTTCCACATCTTAGATGACAGTCAGCTTTGAATAAGTCTTGCTCCCTCCTCTTTGTGCAAAGCTTGTCCAGTGAACATTCTGGAATTTAATCAGCAGACAAGTAGTGGAGAATTAGCTTAGAAAAATAGCCCTCTCTAACACATCTGCTCTTCAGACCAACACTATCTACTGCAAGGAAACATCAGACTTCAAACGAGAAAACAGGAAAGCTGCCAAGCAAAGGACAGCAAATCTGGACCGCCTTCCGCAACATCTGTTGTGCGTAGACCAACTGCCCGGTGGCGTGCAGCCTGGATTACATTGATCAACTCCAGTGCCAGCTCCTGACAGAGGGGAAATTGGTTTCCAGGTCTACTGGGCTGGGGCCGAGAAGAACACCGAAAATTCATGGAACAGAGGAAGACAAATAGTTTTGGATGTGCTTGGCAATAAAAAAAAATCTGTGGGAAAACTCCAGCTTCCTTTCCCCTTCTCTGAGGACACTGGTCTTATGTTCTGTGCTGACAATGTTTTTCTTCATGTGTTGAAAGTGTGGATGGAAAACACACATGCACACACACACATGCTCGCTCACTTGTGTACTTAGCACCCCAAGTGGCACATGCTGCTTTATTATCAAATAATTAAAAAGAAAAGGAGCCTCTTCTCCGAGGAGCTTCCCTGTAGATACATGTTGTCAACTGTAATAGCCTCTTTGTTGCGAGATCTCTTTCCTCCAGTCCAATAACTTCTGTTTCCCATGAATGCGCTTGATCCCTCTTGCCGAAAATGAAAGCCTACCCATCTTTTCTCCTCGCTGATCAGAGCCATCACACAGCTTATCATCTGCATTCAGACGGATTCCATTGATGACTCTGGCTACGATAGTTTTGTTTATGAAACCAGAATCCAGAAGTGTCTCTAAAATATTCACAGATGGGGTTTGATCAATGACTAAGGAAGCCAGGCTTGATCAAGGGACAAATTCAAATGTACGTACACGATTTCTAATAAGAAACCTCGTCAGAAGGCAGAGAAACAGGGAACTCCAGGAAACGTGTATCGATAGGCATCAGCAGTAAGAATCACCACGTGCCAGCTCCGCGGCAGTTTGTCAGGTCCTCTCATCAGGTTCCAGGACTTGCCGTGAGGAAGGAGTTGCTATGATCCTTTCCCTGGCTCAGGGATTTTATGTAATCTTCCCAAAAGCAATTTACACTTTAACTGTAAAATTTGTCTGACTCCAAGCTTAAGGACTTTCCAATATAGTCTATTGCTTATGAAGACTGCTATTAATCGTTCATTCAATAAATAGTTACTGTGTGCCTTTTTTTTTTTTGGCCAGGGCTGGGTTTGAACCCACCACCTCCAGCATATGGGGCCAGTGCCTTACTCCTTTGAGCCATAGGTACTGCCTCCTGTTTGCCTATTTTTCACCAGGCATTTGTTCAGCATTATGGGCACAACAATGAAAAAGAAAAAAAAGGACAAAATTCTTACCATTATGGGGCTTGTATTTTGTTGCCAGAGTTAGAAACAACCTGAGGGGGTCTCATGCCTGTAATCCCAGCACTTTGGGGAGGCCAAGGTGGGAGGATCACTTGAGGCCAGGAGTTTGAGACCAGCCTGGGCAACATAGACCCCATTCCTAAAAAATAATAATAATAATAATAATAAAACTATCATGCTACTAGAGCATGATGGCATGCATCTGTAGTCCCAGCTACTCAGGACTGAGGCAGGAGGATTACTTGAGCCTAGGAGTTGGAGGTTTCAGTGAGCTATGATGACACCACTGCACTCCAGCAAGGATGAGAGGGGAAGAGAGGAAGAGAGGGAGTGAGAGAGAGACTGTGTCAAAGGAAGAGAGTCCCTGAGAAGGAATCTAATCTAACCCAGGTGGAGAACTAATCGCACAGATTTTCTCCTACGCTGTGTAAGCACATTATCCAAGTGATTAGAACATGTTCTCTGAATCTGGGTTATAGTAGCATCCTGCCATTTCCTGGTGGTAGTCTTGATTTATCCTTCTGTACAACAGGGTCAATGTAATAGTACTTTTCCCATATGATAATTTTTTTTTTGCTTTTATCATTTATATTTTTAATTTTTTTCCCTCAGTCGTCGTCTTTTTTTGTTTATTGTTTGATACTCATTCAGGGTACAAAGAATTAGGCTACACTGATTGTGGTTGTTAGATAAAGTCCCTCTTATAATTGTGTCCTGTCCCCAAGAGGTGTGCCATGTACCATGATCCCCATCCCTCTCCCTGGTCACTCGTTCCCTTAACTCCCACTTGTATTACATCATCTATTGCCTTCATATTAGAATTGAGTACATTGGATTCTTGCTTCTCCATTCTTGTGATGCTTTCCTAAGAACTAAGAAGAATGTGTTCCACTTCCATCCAGGTTAATACAAAAGATGTAAAGTCTCCATCTTTTTTAATGGCTGACTAGTATTCCATGATCAACATATACCACAGCTTGTTAATCCGTTCCTGGGTTGCTGGGCATTTAGACTATTTCCATGTTTTGGTGATTGTAAATTGAGCTGTGATAAACAGTCCTTATGGTAAAAGGGTTTTTTTTTTTCTTCTGGATAGATGCCTAACAATGGGATTACAGGATCAAATGGCAGGTCTAATTTGAGTTCTTTGAGGATTCTCCATACTTCCTTCCAAAAAGGTTGTATTAGTTTGCAGTTCCACCAGCAGTGTAAAAGGGTTCCCTTCTCACGGCATCCATGCTAGTATTCGCAGCTTTGAGACTTTGTGATGTAGGCCATTCTCACTGGAGTTAGGTGATATCTCAAAGTGGTTTTAATTTGCATTTCTCTGATAATTAGGGATGCTGAGCATTTTTTCAAATGTTTGTTAGCCATTCATCTGTCTTTGTCAGAGAAAGTTCTGCTCATGTCTCTTGCCCAGAGGTACCTGGAATTGTTTGCTTTTTCTGTTGATTAATTTGAGTTCTCTGTAGAGTCTAGTTATCAACCCTTTGTCAGATTCGTACTCTGCAAATCTTTTCCCATTCTGAAGGTTGTCTTTTTGCTTTACTTGTGTCTTTAGCTGTGAAGAAGCTTTTCAGCTTAATTAAGTCCCATTTGTTAATTTTTCTTGTTGTGATGGCCGCTGAAGTCTTTGTGGTAAAATCTTTCCTCAGTCCAACATCGTCAAGAGTTTTTCCCACACATTCTTCTAAGACAGGTGTTCTCAAACTTTTTAAACAGGGGGCCAGTTCACTGTCCCTCAGACTGTTGGAGGGCTGGACTATAGTTTAAAAGGACAGGTAGCAGCAGCAAAAACACCCAGCAGGCCAGATAAATGTCCTTAGCGGGCTGCATGTGGCCTATGGCCATAGTTTGAGGACACCTGTTATAAGTTTTGTATTGTTACCTGTCTTAGAGTTAAGTCTCTTATCCACCTTGAGTCAATTTTTGTAAGAGGTGAGAGGTATGGGTTAAGTTTCAGTCTTTTACATATGGTTATCCAGTTCCCCAGCACCACTTATTGAATAGGGATTCTTTTCCCCACTATATGCTTTCTTTTTGGTTTATCAAAGATCAGATGCAAGTAGAGATTAGTTTCATCTCTTGGTTTTCTATTCTGTTCCATATGTCTATGTCTCTATTTTTGTGCCAATACCATGCATGCTGTTTTGATTCCTGTGGACTTGCAGTATAGCCTAAAGTCTGGTAGGGGGATGCCTCCACTTTGTTTTTATTGCTAAGAATAGCCTTAGCTATGTGGTGTCTTTTTCTGGTTCCATATGAAACAAAGTACTATTTTTCCAGTTTTTCAAAATATGACGTTGGGGCTGATGTGCTGGTTCACGTCTCTAATCCCAGCACTCTGGGATGCTGAGGTGGGCGGATCACCTGAGCTCACAACTTTGAGACGATGGCCAGGCATTGTGGTAGGCACCTATAATCACAGCTACTTGGGAGGCTGAGGCAGGAGAATCACTTGAACCTAGGAGTCTGAGGTTGCTGTAAGCTATGACGCAACAGCACTCTACCAAGGGTGACAAAGTAAAACTATGTCTCAAAAAACAAAATTATGTTGACATTTTAATGGAGATTGCATTGAATCTATAGATTGTTTGGGATAGAATAGACATTTTGAGAATGTTGATTCTTCCCAGCCAAGAGCATGTTATGTTCTTCCATTTGTTAGTATCTTTGCAATTTCTTTTCTTAGGGTTTCGTAATTCTCTTTGAAAAGATCTTTCACCTCTTTTGTTAGGTATATTCCTCGGTATTTCATTTTCTTTGAAGTGACTGTGAAGAGAATTGTGTCCTTGATTTTCTTCTCAACTTGGCTGTTATTGGCGTATGCAAAGACCACTGATTTGAGGACATTGATTTTATACCCTGAGATGTTACTGTATTTCTTGACCACTTCCAGGAGTCTTGGGGTTGAGCCTCTGGGGTTCTTTAAGCATAAGATCATATCATCAGCAAAGAGGGAGAGTTTGACCTCCTCTGCCCCCATTTGGATGCCATTTATAGCTTTCTCTTGCCTGATTGCATTCCAGAACTTCCAGAATTATGTTGAATAATAGTGATGATAAAGGACATCCTTGTTTGATTCCAATTTTAAGTGGAAAAGCTTTCAGTTTTACATCATTCAATATGATGTTACCTATGGGTTTGTCATAGATGGCTTCAATCAGCTTAAGAAATATGCCACCTATGCCTATTTTCTTAAGTGTTCTTGTTAGAAAAGGATGATGAATTTTGTCAAATGCTTTTTCTACATCTATTAAAAGGATCATATGGTCTTTGCTTCTATTGATATGGTGTACTACATTTATGGATTTGCATGTGTTAAACTAACCTTGCATCCTTTGGATGAAGCCCACTTGATTGTGATGTATGATTTTTTTTTTTTTTAATGAGTGGCTGCAATCTATTAGCTAAGATTTGTTGAGTATTTTTGCATCCATATTCATTAGTGAAGTTTGTGTACAGTTTTCCTTTTTGGTTGGGTCCTTTCCTGGTTTGGGGATCAAGGTGATTTTTGCTTCATAGAACGTGTTGGGGAAGGTTCCATCCTTCTCAATGTTTTGGAATAATAATGTTTTGCAGTTTAAGTACAAACTCATCTTTGAAGGTGTGATAGAATTCTGATGTGAAGCCACCTGATCCTGGGCTTTTTGTTGTTGTTGTTGGAAGATTTTTTATTGTTTCTGCAATCTTAGTGCTCGATATTGGTCTGTTCAAAAGGTCTGTTTCTTCCTGGTTAAATCTAGGAAGATGATGTGATTCAAGGTATTGGTCCATTTCCTCCACATAGTCAAATTTATGGGCATAAAGTTTTTGATAGAGAATAATTTTCTTAAGTCTTCAGTCTTAAGACTAAAAGTGATAATGCACAGGGGTTACTTACTATAGTATCTTGCACAGCACTGAGCAAAAAAATTTTTTTCCTCTTATTCATTTTATTATTATTTTTTTATTTCAGAATATGACATGAGTGCAAATGTTTTAGCTGTATGAATTGCTTTTGTGCAATTTGAATCAAAGTCTTAAGTGTGACCATCACCTAGATTGTATGTTGTCCCTGTTAAGTGTGAATTTACCCCTTCTCTCCTCCCTCTCCCACTTGGTTAATTTCCATTGAGTTTACTGCTACACATTTACATGAATGTTGATGAATTAGTTCCAATTTAATAGTGAGTACATGTGGTGTTTATTTTTCCATTCTTGTGATATTTCACTTAGGAGAATGGTCTCCAGGTCCACCCAGGTTGTTACAAACAGTACTATGTATTAGTTCATCTTTTTTTTTTTTTTATGGCTAAGTCACAGTTATGGACTGATGGTGATGATGGTGACAATGAGAGGAACTAGACAATTTTTACAAAATAAAGAGGGTTGCATGAACCCCGTCCTTGGCATCATCCCTGCATCCTTGGCCAGCTATGTACCTTACGGAGATGCACAGGGATAATGTGGAGATGAGGCATGGTTCCTGGATCAGCTGGGCTAGAGAACTGCAGAAGCAGAGGGGACATTTCTTCCACTGATTCACTATCCTTTGTTCCTGGAAAGAAGGTGAATCATACCCAGGAGAGAGCAAGACAAGCAGAGAGTGGCAAGGTGGGAGGGACGACATTGTAATTTATGACTAAGTCATAAATGTGATCTGTGATCTAGAGAAGGTTTAGAACTTTGCCTCCAGGATTAAGCATAACTGTAAGTTTTCATAGAGACTTGTTGAGGAGTCTAACTTCAGAAGTCTAACTTGGTTTAACACACTGCTGACTGGTTTATCTCTTAGAACCCACCTATTGTCATTTAGATCAATGCAATCTGGCAGCTTCCACACTTGTTAATTAATAAATCCTTAGGTGTTAGAGATGGGAGAATTTTTGTCATTTATGTCCCATAAGTGAGAAATGGGCCTAGGACAAATTCACCTTCACTGTAGTTTGCTGAAATCTTTGTTCAAGGACACAGGAGACCTCAAGCAAAGTGGTTAACCTTGCTGTGTCTGAGTCTCCTCAACTATGAAATGGAAATACTCAGATCTGTCCAGATAGGCTTGTGAGGCTGTATTAACATAATGGATGCCAACCCTGTAGTTTGGATGGGTGTCTCTCAATGTTCATAGAGAACTGATGACACAACTCACTTCCTCTTTGTATTGTCCTCCCTTTATCCTCATGTCTTCTCAGCCAGCCCATGAGAGACATCAGTTTACGGTTATGCATCTATTCCATATCTTCCTCTCCCTCCCACAATCCTTCCTGTGATCTTTAATTGTTTTGTTTTCTTTAATAGATCTTTGGGTGACATCTGTGTGCCAGGCTCTATCTAGCTGGAAAACTTACTGTCTTTTTTGTTTCATCTTCTTCCACATTTATTAGCTGCTTGAGGGGAAGAGAGTGTGGTCTTATGTAGCTAGTATTTTCTAAATAAAATTTATATTTTAAAATAGCTTTAGACTTTCAGAAAAGTGGCAAAGTTAGTGCAGAGAGTTCTCATTTGCCCTTACCCAGTTCTTTCTGATGTTAACGTCTTACATTAACCTTACAGTACATTTTCCAACTAAAAAACCAACATTGTAACATTAATCAAACTTCACACTTTATTCAAACATCCTTATTTTCCCACTATTATCCCGTTTGTTGGTTTGTTTTAGGTTTGCTTCCAAGATACCACATGCATATAGTTGTCATGTCTCTTTAATCGCCTCTCCTCTGTGAGTTTCTCAGCCTTCCCCTTGTTATTTAATGACCTTCACAGTTTTAAGGAGTGTGGGTCACATATTTTGTACTATCTCTCTCAACTTGGGTTTTTCTAATATTTTTCTTATGATGAGACTGGAGTTATGGGTTTTTGGTAAAGACCATGAAAGTTACATGTCCTTCTCCTTATCATATCTCAGAGTACATGCTAAGAACATGTGAAGATGGCTTATTGCCAGTGATGCTAACTTTGATTATCTGGCCAAGATAATGCTTTCCAGGTTCTAAATTATAAAGTTGCCTTTTCCTCCCTTCCATACTGTATTCTTTGGAAGCAAGTTGCTATGTCCAACGAGGTGATTGAGGAACCAAACATCACCTCCTGCATATCCTCATAAATTACCTGGAATTCTGTAGAGGAGATTTGTCTCTACTCACCTCCATCTATCATCTATCTCTTAGCTTATTTCTATCAGTATGGGCTCATGGATATAATTCTTATACTTTGTGTTCTAATCTAGGGCCACATTTATCATTAATTTAGTTGCTCAATTGTTCTGCCTATCACCACTGAGGGATTTTTGGGTTGGTTTTAGTATCCCTTTGACAACCCTGCAGTCCTTTTGAGTGTTTGTTTACTTCCAGACACTGCTAGATGTTCCAGTCTCATCTTGAATTATCCCTGTCCAGACCTAGCAACAGCCATTTCTTGCAAGGAACCCTGGTTTCTTAAATTGGAGAATGGTGTTAGAAGCCAGGATCTGGGCATCAGGGTGCTTTATTGCTCCTGAGATGTCTCCTTTTCTAGGATTCTCAGTGACTGCTGTATTTTTAATCCAACATTGGGCCTCTGTGTAGTGTAAGCTCAATAATTGGCTCTTTTCTCTTAGAACATAGTTTTGGGCTCCCTACAGTTTCCTCCATGGGAGTCATCCAACAACAGTTATTGGCGATGGAGACTATTGATAATTTTTAGGTGTGCCATGATAATGCATAGCAATTTGGGAAACGAAGTAGAATAGAGAAGAGACTAGAGATAAGGAGGAGGCCAGTTAGGGAATTAAAGCCTTAGACTTAGGGTAATGGAAATAAATGTCTGAATATGGATAATTATTGTAAAATTTAAAAGGAGAGAGATAGATAAAAGAAATATCTATCAAAAGACCCGAAGATCTGCATGTTCTCAGTCACTTCCTGCCAGGGTTGTACATCTTAATGATTTTTCAATACTCAGGTCACTTACTTCCATGTGGGAGATTCACAGTGCAGTCCTGCAGTCTGAAGCTCATGGGCCCTGGGCTGTGCACACCTTCTCCACTGCAGTAGGATGTGACATTTTGCTATTTCCCTCCAGGCAGTGGGTGGATCCAGGCAGGAGGTATAACTGGAAACCCCAAATGATACTTTCAAATTGCTCTTACGGTACTCATCCTCCATTTTCCCATTTATTCTATTTTATGAGAGAAGGGATGTGGACAAAAGTACTGGAATAAGACTACTATAGATTTTGTGAGAGTGAGCATGTGCCATTTAAGAGTTTTTAGATTTTACTCAAAGGAGCACACATAAAGTTTCTTATACATAAGGAGATCTTTGAATGGCTAGTGAGGAGTTTGCATTTGATTCTTTAGGACTTTCTTTGCTGCCCTGAGTGCAGTGCACAGAGCAGCAATAGCTGCATCACTTGGGAGCTTGCTGAGAAATGCAGAGTCAGGCTGCTATATTTTAAAGAAACTCCCCCAGATCATCCATCTACACCTCAACATTTGAGATGTGATAATCTAGACCACTGAACGTGAAACTTGGCTATATATGAGAATCATTTGGAGAGCTTTACAAAATACTGATGTTTGAGTCCATCCCCAGAAGATCAGATTTAATTAGTTTAAAACAAATGTGACTTAAACATTTGGATTTTTGAAACTTTCCAATATACAGCAAAATTTGAGAACTACTGTTCTAAGTCCATGGTTCTTAACTCTGATTGGACATTAGAATCACTTGGAATATTTAAATCCAACAATGCTAACAGAAAGATGTTTGTGTCTTACCAACCGAGAGTTTAAGTTAGTTTTGAGTGATTCTTTATTATTTTTTTTTTTTGGCCAGGGCTGGGTTTGAATCCGCCACCTCCAGCATATGGGGCCGGCTCCCTAACCCTTTGAGCCACAGGCGCCACCCTTAGTGATTCTTTTTTATAGCTTCCCATGTAATTTGTTGCAAGCATTGATAATCTTTAAGTTTAGGCCCTCTGAGGTAACACCTGGAAGCCATACCAGTAAGCTCTTTTTCTTAAGGTGCAACAGAGGTCTCTAAGAAGTTAAATGGCTCGGGTGGCTCCTGTGGCTCAATGAGTAGGCTGCCAGCCCCACATACTGAGGGTGGAGGGTTCAAACCCAGCCCTGGCCAAACTGCAATAAATAAAATAGCCAGGCATTGTGGCAGGTGCCTGTGGTCCCAGCTACTAAGGAGGCTGAGGCAAGAGAATCTCCTAAGCCCAGGAGCTGGAGGTTGCTGTGAGCTGTGATGCCACAGCACTCTACCAAAGGCAACAAAGTAAGACTCTGTCGCTAGAAAAAAAAAAAAAAAAGAAGTTAAGTGACTCACCAAGAGGAAACAGACCGAAGTAGAGGACTTCTCGATTGCTGCTGTAACTCTGAGATGTGTTCCCTTGCCATTTTCCAGATGAATAGCGCAGTATTGTGCAAGTACTAAGCATTATCATTCCTCATACAAGGCCTTTATTACTTGTTGGATGCCACTGGGTAGCTTGAATTCTGTGACATTTGCAAATTTGAAAAATGCCAAATTATCGATACATTTCACTTCGCTTGTTGAAAACCAGGTATTAATCACTGCATTGTATTGAAACTCCCTCATCTCTGCACATTATACATCTTAAGCATCCCCCAACAAATTCCTTTCCTCTGCTTCCCAGCACTAGAAGCTTGACTTTTGTTGCCCAAAGTGACTTGGAGACTAAACAGTCTTTTTCTTAAGTCTTTGCAATCAGTCTGTATTCTCCTTATAAACACTGGTTTCAGCCTTTATTTTTAGAGTTTTCTAATATACTCTGATAAATGTTCTCCTCCTAAGGGCTTGTCAGGAACAAGGGTGATTGATAAACTGTTCCAAATGAAAGAGAAAAATGTTCTTTCTAATATCTGCCATTGTGGCAGATTACATAAATAATGTTCTAAAGCTAATCGGTGCTAAATGGATTTTGTATTTTAAATGCTCTCTGCAGCTATCCAGGTATGAATTATGTTTCTTTATCAAAATCATTATGAGGGCCGCCTTGACTTGCAAAATCTAGCAAAATAAATACAGGAAACCGAATATTGCTAGGCATGGCTACACGCATTATTAGGGCACCTTTTACTGTGCAAGCTCATAAATCATCACTCCATGTGAAAAGACCTGCCATAGAAAGAGAAAAAGTTTGTCCTTGGTGATCAGCATGGTTGCTTGGAGAGGTGTGGCTTTGTCAGTATCAGATGCTTGGGTCCCCAGATGCTCACTCCTTTTTTGCCTGGATTTCAGGACAGAATTCTTTTCCACAGAGTTTGTTTGACCTATATTAACCGCAGTAGTTTTAAGGAGTATATGAATGAAAATTTGATTCTGACCATTGAAACATTTATTCATTTTTTCATTAACTTTGTTGATGTATTTTATTTTCTACTTTCCCTGTCTCCAGAGGGTCAGAAACAAGAGAAAATAAAACAGAACCAAAGAGGAAGTTAAAAGAAAAAAGGACAGGAAAAAAGGCACTAATAGAAACAGGAAGAGAACATATCGAATGCTAAAAAAAGAGAGGTTGGACACCCCAGGGTCCTGCCAGAGTTATGAGAATAGACAAGACTGTAGAATTTTTAACAGAATAATGGAAAGTCCAGGGCTATGCAGCTCTGGAGTATGTATGCTAAAGCCATATGGTAGCATGTGCTAGAGAAGCTATAGGTATATTGGGAAAAGCCCTGAATTAGGAATTAATGAATATAGTACAATTCCCAGCTCAGAGTTTAACTCACTCTGTGACCCGGGGCAAATCCCTTCCCTTGTGAACCTTAATATCTTTTTCTGTAAAATGTGTCACTGAGATTTAAAAAATATGTATTTTATTGTATTCTGTAAAAGAATGAATTCAATATAATCGTTCATTCTTTCTGTTGTTCGTTTATTTTCAATTGAACTTATGCAGTGAACTCTTTAATTCATGGGAAAAAAACTGGTTTTCTATTTTTCATAGTGATTTAAAGTTTTGCTTTTAAGCAAGTGCATTTAAAATACTTCTAATTGAAGACAACGTAAGTCAGTAATTCTGGTAAGAGTTGATGCTTCCATAACATTTCTTCCATGTCAAATAGTGTTCTAAGTGGCTTACGTACATTAACTCGTTTGATCCTTATACTTTTAAAAGAATATTATTCTCATTCCTTCTCCCTGAAAAAGATAATGAGACACAGAGATTAAATATCTCACACGATGCTTGAGTCTCATGACCATGGCTCCGTAGTCAACCAGTCCCCATCCTACCTCTTCAGTATTAACACACAATAGAACAGCATGGCAAAAATAGACAGGGAGGGTGCTACTCAAGAGACTGCTCTAGGTTTTACTTGGAATCATGAAATGTGTTCCTTTTGTAAACCTTTGTATAGTATGTAAAGTACTGCTCAAAAACAATGCCATAAGTAAACAAACAAATGAATTTGCATTTGTACCACCACAAGTGGTATGTTTCCAAAACTTAAATTACATCACGTTATTCTCTTGGTTAAACTCTCTCTTTGGCTTCTCATTGAGATGGTTAGATTAAGTGAATACAAATACAGCAGACCCAGTTACGTTTGGATTTCAGATAAACAATGACTTATTTTTAGTATAAAAGTATGTTGCTGGTAATATTTAAGACATATTTATGCTAAAAAGTTATTTGTTTTTATTTTAAATCCTAATTTAGCTGGGTCCCTGTATTTTACCTGGCAACCCAAATCTAGTTGCCTTCCAAATGATGTCCAAAGTGTTGGACTTCCTTTAGAGGTTGAGATATGCTTAAGCTTATTTCTTCAACCCCTTTTTGTGCCATTCCCCATTTAGACTTTATGTTTTACTTGTTGCTGAATATTTGCAGTTCTCTGAACATATACTTTGTCTAACCTTGTGGCTTTTTTTTAAAGACTGTTCTCTTATTTTTACCATCCTTCACCTAATTCTTTTGTCAAAGCAGATTTGAAGTCATTCCTCCTAAATATAGGTGAGGGGCACCATGCCTTTCTTGTCCCCAAGTAGAGTTCCTAATATATTGTGTGGTAATTGTTGGTTCCTTGTTTATTTCTCTCTCGAGAAATCATTGAAGGTAGGGGAAATATTGATCTTGATCACTGTTGCCTCCTTATTCTTTACCTTACCTCCTTATTGGCACATGGTGGACCCTACAGAAGCATGTATTGAATAAAATAATTTCAAAAGAGGAATTTTGGAGGTCAATATCTCCTTTACTGCTTTGTTAATTCAGAAAACAAGGGACCAACTAAATATACATGATAAAATAATTATTAGTGCATGTCTGAATTCTGCATGTTTACTCATATCAGATTTATTTTTCAAATAAATAAATTTAACATTACTAAAGACAAAACTTTAAGTCATTTTTTTTTCAGGTAAAATAGAAACTATTGGCTTCTTTCAGAAGCAGCGTCTGTGTGATTCAAACCAATGGTGCTAAAAATTAAGTTTTTAATCATCCTGAGAAGCTGTTGCAACCTCACAGGTTCTTTATCAATTTCTACAGAATTCAAGATCAAGATGTAATTTACCTAGCTGATTCTGATGCCTACTTACTGGCAATCTTTCCATAGTCTGTGTAAGACAATGATCAACTCCACAAAATAACCAGACTGTGTAGCACCAGTGCTGAGCTATTCAAGGCCTCTCAGGGACATTGCTGGCAAATCTTCCAGAACTTAGACTGATCAGTAGGCAATCATTAATGCAGCCACTCTTCACAGAGAACTATTGAAACAGTCATTTGTGACTGTGCCATCCTAATGTGGATCTGGCACCTTCATCATGCAGCTAATTGAATATGAACTTGCCAAATTGTGTTCTGTCAAGATCAAGTTTCACTCAATTCACCATGTACTTTTTACTATGAATTCCCAAATTAACACCTAAGCAGCCATGCTACCAGTTCCTTTCTGGAGAATGAAGCTGGCTTCAGATAAAGAGTATCAAACACTGAGGCAGAGATTTCACTAAAGATTTTCTGGTTTTGTTACCCTCTGAGTCACAATCACCTTCTTTGTAAAATGAAGATAAATATACACTTACTTTTAGAAGAAGGTTGCTTTATGTTTCTACCCCTTATTTTTAACCTCTGCCAATTTCATTAGGAAATGTTTCTTATTTGTATTTTTTGTCTATCTCCCTGTCTGCTTGTTTTTTTCTTTCTCTTTCATATGTATATGGAAACACACTCACTCATGCTCACACACACACACATACATACACATGCATGTACACAGCACTGGGAAATTTGATTGAAACCACCTCAGCTATTCATGGAGCAAGTGTTACTGGACAAAGAGGGTTCAGCCACTTTTCACTCTCAGCCAATCTGCAGAGACCACAATAGGTCCGTCAAACTTTGTCAAAAAGCCAGTGATTCTGGGGAACAGTGAGAGTAGCCTCTCCAAGACTGGTCTGTTCTTCTATTTCCAAATCCAAGGTTTTATACATAAAGGTTCAAAGCAAAGACCACATTAATTCTTATTTTAAATAATAATAATCAGCAGAACTCAATGACATATTACAACATTTCCAATTCAAAAGCTAATTTCCTAAATCAATCCTCCTAACCTACTTAAGACGGGTATCTTTAGGGTGGGAGCTAAATTTACAAAACAACAAGAATGGGAGACAGGAGGTGAATGTCACATAGGACCTAAAACTCCCAGACCAGCTGTGTCATGTTGGCCTAGCCTGACTGACTCTGTCTTATTTTCACCACATGTGCTCTCACAAGCACTAACTCAAAACAACCACATGTTGACTGAACGTTAGGGAAACCAACCTCCTTTCTATTGGTTTGACAGTAACTATACTTTGGAATGTATAAATAGCAGTGGAACAGATCACTTTGATACTGGAATTTTGTCTTCAGTAGGTCCTTGGTCTCTGGGATTTGAAGAATGAACCCATGGACCACAGATCAGTGGTAAGATAGGATTTTATTACTCAGAAAGGAATATGGAAGCAGTAAAAAAATTACCAGAGCCTTTGGCAAAGGGGAAGACCCAAGTGGGAAAATCTCTCTTGGGCTTTTTGTCTAAGGGTCTATATTACATTGTTGGCCAGGACTTGGTAGGTGGAAAAACATCTTTTCAAAGTTAATGAGCATATTAACAAATGAATGAATGTAGTTCCTCCTCCACTAGGGCAAGGATATCAGGTCCTTTACAGTTTTTGTTTCCAAGAAGGGATTAGTGTGTGTGCTCCCTACTCAAGGTGGAACTACCCCAAAATGACTCAGGCTGCTTTGTTCATGACCTTGCTAGAGCCCAGAGGGTGTGGCCTGAAAAAGGCAGGCTGTTTGTGCCTGGAAATGAGGACTCTGATTGCTGAGCTCACCATGACTAGAGCATGCGGGGGTGGGGTTGTAGAGGTTGTGGTAGTGGGGGTGGGGTGGGGGGTATCCCTGTCCAGCCCTGAGTGGCAGTGCTAATTGTTATTCCAAGTGACATAAAATGACTGGATGGGCATCTGGTGGAGATGCAAACATTATTTCCTATGATACATCTTATTTTTGCAGGCTTGAAAGTCCTGCTGAAAATGCAAGTGTCTAAAATTCTATTATCAGATCCCACGACTGGGGACGTATGTACCTAACAATGGTGAGAATGATATTTTCTAGTAATGACAAATTCAAAATAACATAAATATCGAAAGATAATCAAAGTTAATGGCTGTGCTTCATAAATTTGTCATTAAGGAGTGACATCAGAAACTTGCTCTGATCCAGTGTATTCTAAGAAGGCCTTGGCTTTCCCTGGCTACACTGAGAACTGAGTAGATTATTATCTGGGGACATACCCAGAGTCCATTCATAATTGGAAAATTCTTCCTTTTTTTCATTGTTTGAAATTAGTGATATTTTATTTGGAAGACAATGTCTATGTTTTATGACACAGAGACCTGAATTTTAATGATATTTCTTTGATTCATATTTTTCCTTTTTCCTGTTTGCAACATACACATTTTTTTTTTTTTTTTACCTGTAAGTAAGATGTATATGAGCCTACAATCCAGAAAATCCTGAGTTATAGCATTTCTATATGATGGGATATTTTAGCTGGCAAAGATGATGACATAGATATAAATGTCTTGGTATTAAAAGATACCTATAACGCATTGCAGAGAAAAAAAGGTTACAGTTAAGTGTGCATAGTTTATGAAACTCATGCATATATGCATGCTGTAGAGAGCCACCAATATTTATTTTACTATGAAGTGCTGGGATTCTGAGTAGTATTTTAAATTTGTCTGTGTGTATGTATATGATTTTGAAACACATATATGTGTGTATGGGCAATTTAAAAGGTCTTACCATTTTCAGGTATAATTTTCCCCAATTATAATTATAATTACTCCACATAGGAGTAGAGAGGTCCCACCTACTGCTGTTAGCTTTAAGCTCATACTCTCCATTCTATTTCCTTCTTATTGGCTGACAGCCTTGTGCTTTGGAAGGGGAACTTCACTTTCTTAGGGGTGAGTCATATTAATTCAAGCCAATTTCTTTAATTCCATTCCTTTTATCAGTGATTGATACCCCAAAAAACACTGTCTAAGGTAATAAGAACATGTCAATTTTCAGGCCACAGTGATTTGGATAGGAGTAAAGTTTACTGGTGACTTCTGGAAAAGTTTTCTTGCTCTTAAAATAGAGAGTTAGCAGGGAGGGGTTCTCTTCTTCTGGATTTTCTTTTTCAGAGACAGATGACCCCTTTTTTTCCTGAGCATTAAATCAGAGCTAAGAAAATTAAAAATAAATGGAGTTAGAGCTCTTAAATTAAGCACTCCAAGAGTCTCATTTCACTGAGAGACCTGAGCAAATACTCTTCCTTAGAGCTTAATACAGTTTGACTTCCTTGTAGTCAAAAGCATTTTAATAGAGTCATTCAGCTGGTTGGTGGCAAGAATAGAGTTATCCTACCCCTATGTAGGCATATCAAGGAGATATTGTATCAGATGTGGTGGTGTATGTAATATTATATATATGTTAAAACAAGCAAATTCTCACAAATTGTCTATCTCAGTGTTATAGAAATGTGCAAACCAGATGTATAATTTTAAAATTTCTAGTTGCCACATTCAAAAAAAGTAAAAATAAATAGGTAAAATTGATTTTAGTAATACATTTTATTTAACCCATTATAGCTAGAAATCTTTTCAACATGTAATCAATAAAAAATTAATAATGCACTATGTTGTATTTTTTCTGCATTAAACATCTGAAATCTGATAAACAGGGTGTACACAAACTTGTATGCAATTTATATTAGTTTACTATTTAAATTGCACATGAACTTTACGTCCACTCTGTATATTTTGTACTTAGGGCACATTTCCATGTGGGTAGCTGCATTTTGTGCTCAGCAGAAACAGGTGGCTGGCATTGTTAAACATCATAGGTCTTGCCCCAAATGGAGGACCTACAAACTAAAATAAAACTTAAGGCTACCCCCAACCTCAGCTACTGACTGACTGGAACCCCTCTTAGCTAAGGGGATCCCTGAAACTGATGACTTAGAGAAGTCCTTTGTGACTGGACTAATAGGCAGACCTAAAGCTGTGAAAGACCTACCTGCAGGTCCTCAAAATACAAGACAAACCACATGAGTCTATCAGGTATTTTGTCTCTAATTAACAGACCTTTTACCTTTAGCTTCCTGCTCTTTTAAGGCAAAGCTCCTTCAGCCAATTATCACCAGGTAATGAATATTTAAACCCACCTATAACCTGTAAGCTCCTGCCTTCAGATGTCCCACCTTTTGGAGCCAAACCAATGTATGTTTTCCATGTATTAATTTATGGCCTCAACTGTAATTCCTCTCTCCCTGAATTGTATAAAACTAAACTGTAGCCCTACTACCCCGAGTCCACCTGTGCAAGGCTTCTTAGATATGGCTCCAGGTCACAGTCTTCAAATTTGGCTCAGAATAAACCTTTTTAAATGATTATTTAAAAATGTGTATTTCCATGGTAGTATCTACTAGGTGCCAGTGGCATCAGTAAGTCTGGGAGCTTGCTAAAAATGCAATCTTAGGCCCCATTCCAGACCTACTGAAGCAAAATCTCCATTTTAACAAAATTCCAGGTGATTTATTTGTACATTAACATTTGACTAGTTATCATTATCATTGTTATTTTAGTTCTGGTAAGAATGAACCATTCATACCACATTAACCTTTCTGACAGGGATATGGCAAATTGGAGGTTTAGTCAAGTTATACTGTTGCAGAAAAATACCTGAATGTAGTCCCAGTCAGGTCTAGTATAAGATACTTCAGTGTCTCAGCCTGGTAATAATTCTGACGTGAATGGTATAAGCCTAATAGTAATAGAAAAGATTCATTTTAAATCCTATGTGAATAGCCCAGCTGTAATTTGTTCCTGTCTTCATAATCAACAGATTTATTTATAAAGTCCTATTTTGCATGAGAAATATCTGATAAGGGATTGTTGGTAAAATATTTACAAATCTTCAAATTTTCTTTTGGAGGGATGAACTAGAAATTGAGTGGAACAATAGGAGGTCTTCATTAGGCCCTTACCATGGCCGGTTCTCTGTATTTTTGTTGTTGTTTAATTTCTATCTGCTTTGTATTATCTTCATGACAAATGTTATCAAATCATTAGTTAATAATTCCTCATTCAGAGAAAGGGAGAGACCAAAGGATTTTCAGAGATAACATAACTGGTCTTGAATTTCACAGTGGGCATAAACGATGATGCATTTGTCTCCTCCACAGTTATTTTTCTATTCATCACAAACCTCACTGAAACAGATAATAAACCACTTCATGAACAGATGTGCCACTTATTCATCTAGTTCTGTAATGATAATGAAGAAAATTTAATCTGGAGTGTCTATGGAAGATGAACTAAAGCCAGATTGGTATGAATAATAAAGGCTCTGTTGAAATGTTGGGCCTCACATGAAAAGCCAATCATTAAGTGCTTAACAATGCTGTCTTTGATATAGTCCAACAGTGTATAGAAACAACTACCTCTTGGGTGTTGAACTTCACATGGCGCTACTGTTTCTACACATGTAAACATTCCAAATTGTTTAGAGCATAAAGGAGCATGAAAGATACTTTTTTTTTGCAGCTTGAAGCAACATCTGACATTGCACAATGCTGCAAATATGTTGGAGGGATTGCTTCATTCTGACAAATTTAAGATGAGCTAATAAACATATGAAGTTTAACATTTTTTATTTCAAAAAACAAATTGAGACCAATTTTTTCCCCCAAAATTGTACAAAATCATCTTTTGGAGGATTATGATTAGCTTGAAATCTGCTGCACACTTGACCTTAGTTTTATATGTGATGTGTAGCTGTAGCTAGCATGTGATCTCTGTAGATGAGAGGCAGTTGTATGTTCAATGAGCTCCAAATACAAATTATACAAGAATTATTTGACTTTCTCATATCTTATCTAATTCAGTGAACTAAAACAGAGCAGCAGCAGCAATGACAGCAGCAAGAAGTATATATACTTATAGAATGTAGATTTTGTCTTCTGAACGTGTCCCCCATTTTCAATATAATTACTTTTTCTCTCTGTGCTTTTTTGTCTTTGTTTTGAACATGTGGATAGGAATATCAATTTCTCTTATGAATATATTGACTTTGCTTATTATTTATATTTAATTTATAAGTTGTAGTTTAGTTTATTGGTGGCCTTGTTGTAGTAATGGACATCTAAAATAACTCTGTCTGATTCAATCAATGGTAGATAGACTGTGTTATACATAGCAAATATGGCTTTTAACCTATGTATGTAGCACTATTCAATTAATAAACCTCATGAGGATCAGCTAATAATTATGGGGGAAAACAACCACAACAGGATTCAACAGAATTCAGGGACTAGTTTTGCCCTACCCAGGAGTTTAACCAGCCCTCCCCATGACCTCAAAGCTCACTATCAAACTCCACTCAGAGAGAAAGTCTTATCCATCCAACCCGCTTAACCCTTTGAATATTTCTGGCAACTCTGTCAAACTCCTTAATTCAAATAATAGTGCTCTTTAGCCAGAGAAGATATACTGTGGCCCATCCAGATTGGAGATGATTGCAGTGCTTATCTAGCAACTCAGGCTGATGTCTGAGCTCAGCCAGAGATCTTGCAAGAGAGCACATCTCAGCCATCTACTCCACCCAAACTCAGAGCAAATGCAGCAACTCCACCATCTAGAGAACCTGAAAGCAAGCTACACTTGTCCTAGATTATTATCAGGTGGCCCATCCAGAATTATAGACTAGAATAATAGAAGACCTATCCCTGCTAAAAATTATCTTTGTCTCTGAAAATGAAAAAACTCTAACACAATGACATAGGATTACAGAGACTTAAGCAATTATTACATCTCAAAAAAATAGAATAAGTATGTGTGGGGGGAGTAAAAATGTAAAGTTGTTTTATGCAAAGTTAATTTGTTATCAGTTGAAATGGACTTTTACAACTGTAAGATGTTTTATTTTGCAACTAAAAACAAAAATTTATGGCACACACACACAAAAATGGAAAAATTCAAAATATGCTACTAAAAATATCATCAAATCACAAAGGAAGACAGCAAGAGAGGAAGAAAGAAACAAAGTATCTATAAAACAGACAGAAAACATTAACCTCCTGCCTTCAAGGGACTCACTTTACTTTTAAGAACACTCAGACTGAAAATCAAAGAATAAAAAAGAAAAAAAAAGAAAGAAAAGATATTGAAAAATAAAAGCAAGCAAGGGTATCAATACTTACATCAGACAAAATAAACTTTAAGTTGAAAACTACAAAAAGTGACAAAAAGAACATTATGTAATGATATAAGGGTCAGTTCACCAAGAGAAAATGATTGTAACTATGCACACAACAAGGGAACAGCTGAATACATAAAGTAAATGTTAAAGGGGGTAATAGGTTACAATACAATAATAGTAGGGGATTTTAATGTACCATTTTCAGTAATGAAGAAACTATTCATATAGAAAATTATTTTGTAAAAGATTGGATTTGAACAACACTTACATCAAATGGATCTAACACAAATATGGAACATTCAATCCAATTGCAACAAAATGCACATTTTTTCTCAAGGACACATGAAACATTCTCCAGCATAGACCATATGCTAGTCTTAGCAAACTTAAAAAAACTGAAATCATACAGAGTACTTTTTTCTTACCACAGTATTATGAAATTAGAAATCAATAATCATAAAAAAATCGCAAATACATGGGAGTTTAACAATATGCTTCCAAACAACTAGTGGGTAAATAAAGAAAATTTTTAAAAAATTTTAAAAGCCTATCATCTAATCCCAGCAAGAATGGCCTTTATCACAAAATCTCAAAACTGCAGATGCTGGCATGGATGTGGAGAGAAAGGAACACTTTTACATTGCTGGTGGGACTGCAAACTAATACAAGCTTTTTGGAAGGAAGTATGGAGAACCTTTAAAGAACTCAATCTAGACCTCCCATTTGATCTTGCAATCCCATTACTGGGCACCTATCCAGAAGGAAAAAAAAAAAAAAACTTTTTTATATAAAGATACTTGTACTAGGCTGTTTATTGCAGCCCAATTTACAATCACTAAAATGTGGAAACAACCTAAATGCCTTCAACTCAGGAATGGATTGGCAAGCTGTGGTATATGTATACCATGGAATATTATTTACCTATTTAAAAAAATGGAGACTTTGCAGCCATTTGTACTAGCCTGGATGGAGGTGGAATACATTATCCTTAGTGAAGCATCATAGGAATGAAGAAGTATGAATCCTATGTATTCAACTTTGATATGAGAACAATTAATGACATGGTGGGGAATGGGGGAAGGGGAGAGCAGACAGAGAAAGAGGGAGGGGATGAGGGCAAGGACAAGAAAAAAAAGAAAAAGAGGGAGGGGATGAGGGCAAGGACAAGAAAAAAAAGAAAATAGTGACCAACTCTCACATAAATTGGATTCGATTTTTACTAAAGTACATTACTTAAACATTAATTTTTAGTTTAATTTGTTAATATGTTTAGGATACAAGATAGTGCATCCTCATTTAAAAGTGAATTATGTTTGTAATTTCCTCTTTATAATAATATATTTTTTCCAATTTTAATATCAGGTGTATCCAGATTAAGCAGAATGATCTTGAAATATTTCTTCTTTTTCTATTGTCTATAAGATTTGGCATGATCTTTTTTTGAAATTATCTTTTAATTTTTATTTATAAATATTAGTTGTCTATTTTTTGAGACATTGGGAAAAAAATAATAAGAAGTTAATTGGTGACTCCATACTGAACCTCAGAGTGAAAGCATTCGATAGTAGACATACTATTATTTGACACTGTGACTGTTACTTTCTTTGCATTACTATTATTATTATTGTTTAATACTTCATTGCAGCAATCATCTAATTTCTTTTCTACATGTATTTATCTTCATTCATTCTTTATGAGGTTTTTGTTTCTAGTCCTTCAACATTGTTATTAAATTTTAAGCCTTTTTAATTCTGTGAAGGCAAAATTAAGGGAAGGGAAACCTAATAATCACATGCATATGTAAAAATAAAAATATATAATTAAAAATCTTGAGACAAACAAAAATGAAAACACAACACACTAAAACTTAGGAGATGCATTAACAGTGATTTCTAGAGGAAATTTCATAGCAATAAACACCTATATTGAAAAAAGAGATAGCAAATAAACAACTAAAGATTATCAGGGATATAGAAAAAGGACAAACTGAGCACAATGCTAGCAGAAGGAAAGGAATAATAAAGATCAGAGCAGAAATAAAGCAAGGTAGAGTCCAGAAAAACAATACAAAAGATCAATGCAACTAAGTATTAGTATTTTGAAAAGATAAAATCAACAAAACTTTAGCTAGACTAAAAAAAAAAAGAGAAGGCTTAAATATTGATAAATAAAATTAGAATCATGACACATTATAACTGGTAGCAGAAATAAAGATCATAAGAAACTATTATGAATAATCATATGCCAACAAATTGGATAGCCTATACAAATAGATAAATTCCTAGACACATGTTACCTACCAAGACTGAATCACAAAGAAATTAAAAATGCAAACAGACAAATTGTAAGAAGATTAATAATAAAAAGTCCCTCATTAGAGAAAAGACCTAATACCAATATTCCACCCATTTCTGCATAATTCAAAGATTTCAGAATATCCAAACTCTTTTAGTGAGCCCAGTATTACCAAACTCAGATAAGGAAGTCATAAGAAAAGAAAACTATATGGAAAATCCTTGATAAACACAGATGCAAAATTATCAAAAAAACCCACTTGGAAACACAACATATTGATAAGATCATTAATCATGATCAAGTGAGATTTATTCCGGGGATGCAAGAATAATCCAACATTGCAAATCAATAAATGTGATACACCACATTAACAGAAAGACAAAAATCATATGGTCATCTCATTAAATGCAAAAAAGGCATTTGAAAAAATTTAACATCCTTTCATGATAAAATACTCAACAAACTAGGTATAGAAGGAAAGTAATTAAGCAGAATAAAGGCCATATAATGTATAATAACCCCAAAGCTAACATGATACTCAGTGATGAAAAATTAGAACTCTTTCCCCTGAGATTCAGAATAAGGTGAGAATACTCACTCTCATCACTTCTATTCATCATGGTTGGGAGTCCTTGCAAGAGGAATAAAGGAAGAAAAAGAAATAAAAGGCATCCTAATGAGAATGGAAGAAATGAAAATGTTGCTATTTGCTTATAACATATTTTTATATACAGAAAACCCTAAATATTCCACCAAAAATGTGTTAAAACTGATGGGCAAAGTCAGTAAAATTACAGGATACAAAATCAACAGGTGAAAATTAGTAGTGTTTTTTTTAAAAAAAATTATTTTCTAGGTTTACAGAATGAGAGAAAATAGTCACAAACTACACATCCAAAAAACAATTATTTATAATCAATAAAGAACTCACACAAATCAGTAAGAAAAAAAAAGTAGCCCTCTTGAGAAGTAAGCAAAATACACAAGCAGAGTGCTATTAATTGTTCCTTTCGCTCTGCATCCACACCAGCATCTCTCATTTTTTTGACTTGTCTAATAATGGCCATTCCGACAGGGGTAAGAGGGTATCCCATTATGATTTTAATTGGCATTTCCCTGATGATTAGTGATGCTGAACCCTTCTTCATATGTTTTTTGGATGTTTGTCTATCTTCTCTTGACAAAATTCTGTATTTATCCCCAAAGATTTGAAATCAGTTCATTGGTAATCTGTCTGCACTACCCGGTTCATTGCAGTGCTTTTTATAATAGCCAAGTTATGGAATCAAAGTGTCCATTAATGAATGAATGGTAAAGAAAATGGGATGTATACACCCAGTCTTTAAAAAGGAAGCAACCCTGTTATTTGCAGCATCGTGGTTGGAACTGAAGCATGTTATAAATAAGCGAAACACAGAAAAGCAAATACCGCATGTTCTCACTTCTATGCAGCATCTACATGTAAAACAAGTGAACTCATAGAAGCAGAGAGCAGCCTGGAGGTTACCAGAGGCCGGGTGAGATGAATGGGGTGATGATAGTCAAAGGATACAGAGTTAGACAGGAAGAATAAGTTTGATTTATTTTTGAGAACTATTGCACAGTGTAGTGAATCTAGCTAATAACTGAGTACTATACATCACTGAAAGAAAATTTAAAATGGTCTGAGTAAAACATTTTTTTAAATGTTTAAAGTGATGGATATATGTTAAGTAGTTTGAGTTAATCATTCCACATTGTATTAAAAATCGTAATTTCACTTTCCACCTTATAAATACATATAACTATACTTTGTCAATGTATAATAACAACATTCTTCCCTCCTCCCCCCACAAAAAGTCTTTGAATGAGGATATTGAAAAAAGCTTTACTGGGGCAACTGACTAGAATGTGATTAAAACTGAAACAGGAAATCAGGAGTCAAGAGTGCACGTGTGTGCATGCAGTGATACCAGGTTTGTCTAGATTGTGTTATATCTGAAGTGCCTATAGAGTAAATAAATTGAACAATTTTGGAAGATACTGAAATATAAGTTGCTGAACCCTCGTCAAAGAGCAGAGTGAAAGGTACAAAATTACATATGTGGGAATTGTGACTGTGGTACTTGGTTTTAGGGTGTAGTATCTGTCCCTAAAGTACCAAACCTCATTTCCTTATCCTACCATTTATATTGGCTATTTTAACAGCTTCTTGGTAATATTTTCTGTGGCTGAAAGTACAATCTTTGGCTTAATATTCTTCCTATTTTACCTTTTATTCCTTTTCTCTGGCTCATTATCAACTTTTTCCTTGAGGCAAAGGACCCCAGAGTGAAAGAAAACAATTGAGTGTATCACGAAGTCTTTTGTTGAAAAATGGCATGGAAAATATCAATGTGTCTATGTGCAAGTAGGATTATTTTTCAACATTTATGCTAAACGTGTTCAGGTTTTAACTGGAAGAAAAAAATTAAAAAAAAAATGGTATTGGAAGGGCAATATGAGACTGGATTAAAAACAATTCTAGGCCAAGAATTTTTGGAATGCTTTTCAGTGGATAATAGAATGTCTTTATAATTTTAAGCTGGAGAAATTGTAAATGTGCTTTAGGGAGATTAATTTGGTCAGATTGTTTAAGATGGATTAGGAAAGGGAAGCATCTTTGGCATAGATTCTAATTTGAGACTCCTGCTAGCCTCAAGGTGGGAGGTAATTGACAGATTAATAACTTTCAATTGTTCTTTCTAATTGTGATTACAAAACAAAAGCAGTGAGCAGATCATAACTATTTGTATTTGGCTTTACACTTCCTGGAGTCATTCTTTCAGTTTGCTTTTGTTTTTGTTTTGTTTGTGCCTATACTTTTTTTCTGCCTTGCTGTGGGCATTTCTTACAAATTAGATTTTATTTTAAATCAATTTAGTAAACTCCCATTATGTCTTGTGTGTTAAGTGGTGTTATGTGTTATCTAGGATAAAAAAAAAATGTTAAAGAAAGTGGCCCTCTCTTCAAAGAAACTTTAATACAGCTGGTTAGATAAAACATAGATTGACTAATCAGAGAAATATGCAAGAGGGACTTTGCTGTATGTTCTTTGCACTCTACTAGTTCTATCTCAGTACCAGGGACGTGGCAGGTGGTCTGCAAGTATGGGAATGAAGGTGGCCAGGATGCCACTGTGATACACATGGAAATTATCCATTTGCAGCTGCACTTAGAAGATTAATGAGGAAACGGTTGTACACAGAAAACATCCAAATGACTATATTTTTACATTTGGAAACTGCTGGTGACACAGACCCACACCATCTGTTGACTTGGCAGCTGTGACTGTCGACAGCATTGCTCAATGGAGAAGCCAGGATTCACTTTTGGGAGGATAAATGCACAATTAAGCATGTCTGTGAAAGCTTGTGGACAGTGGTTATAGCAGCAAGCCTAAAATCACTTCCTTGATTTTTGTGCCCATTCAAGGCTCAGAACTCTGAAAATTCCACTCAACACTATCTTTTCATTTCTCTTCACCCCAAATAAACTGGGTCTTGACCCCCGTCACAACCTCAAGGCCTTCGGCTATTCTAATTTAGTTTCTCATGCCCCCTTACTTAGGTGGGTCCCATTGTCATCTGCCATGTTTTCCATAGATTTGAACTTCTGCCCGAGACATTTATCAACCTCCAATTTGGAGTAAATTCAATTCTCAATTTTCTTGAAATGTCCAAGTTTGTTTGTTGCTATATACAACCAGGTAAAAATGCTGAGCTAATCTGATTTCACATAGACATACTGCTACGATTATCAGTCTGAGTCTCTTCTCTATACTAAGAAAGTTTTAAAAATTAAATAGTTTTATGATTTACTTTGAGGCAAACTCTGGTGTAACTTGACCTAATTTTCCAGCAATCCCTTAACCTGAACTGACCTAGAAATATTATTTACTTATCCATCTTAGTGCAAATATTAATATTTCACTGAAGAAAAACATAATTACAGGCTAGTTCTCTTGACCTTTTTTGGGATGATGTATATGTTATTCCTACATTTTTGTGTCTCTACAACAAATATATTCTGAATTCTGAAGCATAGAAAACCTCTAATTTCATATATATATAGCATATATGAAAGTATATCTAGTAGTACATATAAAAAGTACATACATATATATATGTATATATGTAGTACATGTAAAAAATACATACTATATATATATATATGATTGGATTAAAAACAATTCTAGGCCAAGGATTTTTGGAATGCTTTTCAGTAGATAATAAAAGTCTTTATAATTTTAATTTGGAGAAATTGTAAATGTGCTTTAGGGAGATTAATTTGGTCAGATTGTTTAAGATGTACATATAAAAAATACATACATACATATGTAAATATACATATATATTTTTGGTATGTATTTTATGTGTGTGTTTGTATTCTTACCTGGTACAGGTGTCCCAATAACTACCTGGAATTACCTATAGAAATTCACTTTGTGAAATATATATATATATGCATATATATATTATATATATTTGAACTTGTATGCTCCTATTTTATAGGTTACAAATAATTTCAAACATACTATCTTGGGTGGTCTAAGGCATTGCTGTACCCATTTTTTTCAGATGCAAAAACTGAGGTTTAAAAAATGTTTAAGTCTCTGATTACACATCTAATAAGTAAGAGAGCTAAGATTTGAAACTGGGTGTTTTTTTCTAGTCCCTTTGTCTTCTTTCACTTTCTTACTCTTTATTTTTATTAAATTAAATTTTATTTCATTAAATTAATGAAAGGTTTTAGTAGAACCTAAAAAATCTGAAAAATAGAAAGAAAAGAGTCAAATGAACTTGCAAGTTAGAAATAACATTGTTGTGATTATTCTGATATTCCTTTGGCTCTGTGCACATTTATAATATATTTTTAAAAACATATTGAGATAATCCATATGTAGTATTGTATATAACATTTTTATTCACTTAAATTCTATTATATACCTATTCTAATGGCCTTAAATCATATTTCTCATCATATTTTTTCCCATTTTCTTTAAGCCCCTGGTGCAGAGAACTCAGGGCACATTCTCTTGTTCACAATTTATAAGGTCTTCCTCTTCCTGATCCCCACTCATATTCTACCTCATTCCCCACACCCCCTACCCATATGTGTCATTCACTTTCATTCACATGTCTGACTGATGATACTCAATCTATGGATATTCTTATAAAGTAAATGTCCTAAGAGAAATAGGCAAATGTATATAAGGTCTGACAATTAAGTTTATGATCTTGCCACTGTGTGCTACATTAGCAGCACTGTACAAACAACTTGGTAAGTTATCATGACCTTGGTATATCATGAACAGCTGTGTTCATGTTGATGTGTGGCGGTGTCTTACTGAGAGATGATCACTATTGTTGCATGTTTTTGTGTGCCCTCACAAGAATGTCAGAACTTGAATTACAGCAATGAACAAACATTAAATTTCTTATTACACTTGGCAAGAGTGGCAGTGAAATCAGGGACATGTAGTCCAAATTTATGGGGATAATGCCATGAAGAAAATAGAAGTATACAAAAGGATTAAGCATTTTTGTGAGGTGAGAGAAAGTGTCACCGATGAAGAGTGGTCAGGGCAGCTAGTAACGAGCAGAACTGATATAAACATCATTAGAGAAACAGGAAAATCTTAACTAAAAATCTTGGCCAAAAGCTCATGGCTCCTCCATCATGACAATGTACCAGCTCACATGGCACTAGCTGTGAGGGAGTTTTTAGCCAGTAAACAAGTAACTATATTGGAATGCCTTTCCTACTTCCCTGATCTGGTCCCCATGAAATTTTTCTTTACTTAAGGATAAAGGAAATATTGAAAAAAAGACATTTTGATGATATTCAAGGTATCAGGAGTAAAATGATGACAGCTGCGGTGGCCATTTCAGAAAAAGAGTCCAAAGAGTTCCTCCTTTGAAGGGTGGACTAGGTGCTGGTGTTGGTGCGTAGCTTCTGCAAGGGAGTACTTGGAAGGTGACCTGTCTACAAATTGCTTATTTACACATTTTGTACATTTGTAGTGACTACAGTCACTACAGGTGACTGTAGTGGCATTCAGCAATGAGGTATGAGGCACTTCTTCTAGGATCTGTTCACAACCTTATGTTCTGGTTATGCATCTGTGTTTTCCTGTCTACAAATTTCTTATTTACACATTTTGTACATTTGTAGTGACTACAGTCACTACAGGTGACTGTAGTGGCATTCAGCAATGAGGTATGAGGCACTTCTTCTAGGATCTGTTCACAAGCTTAATTCTTAGACCTCATATTTTCCAAATTATTTACATCATAATATGCTAAGGACTGGCCTATCTCTAATACTTTTTTACTCACACTGCATTTTTAAGATCTATTAAATTTCTTCACAGAACCCATAATGATCATGTAGTGCAATTTATTTTATTGGTAGACATTCCATAGTTATTAACAATGCTCTGAGGAATAGCCTTGAAACTGTTCCCTTGTGGATCTGAGTAAGAATTATTCTGGGTTTTACACTTAAATATGATTTCTTAGTAACAGGGCATATGCAAATTGAATTTCTATAGGTAATTCCAGGTAATTGTTGGGACACCTGTACCAGGTAATCTTCTTAAGCAATGCCTGAAGGTTTTCATTTCCCCACATATACACCAAATGTAGGTATGATTCAAGTTTTTAAAGTTTTTGAAATTTGATGCGTCTCATATGGGATATCATTTTTATTTTCTTTTTTCAGTATTAGTATTTGACAAAACTCTTTATGTTCTGGTTATGCATCTGTGTTTTCCTGTCTACAAATTGCTTATTTACACATTTTGTACATTTTAAATTGGAGTCCTATCTTTGTAAAATTTATATCCAATAGGTTACATACATGTCTGTACAATTCTCATTTTATGAAAGCATTAAAATTTATCTATTTCTTATTGTTGAATATTTTGTTTTATCTAGTTGTTAAAATTTTAAATATTATTTAGTTCTATTTAGCTTTATTATCTATTTAATTCTTCTTCTTTTTAAAATTTTTTTAAGACAAAGTCTCACTTTGTCACCCTTGGTAGAGTGCTGTGGCATCACTGCTCACATCAACCTCAAACTCTTGGGCTCCAGTGATTTTCTTGCCTCAGCTTCCCAAGTATCTGGGACTATAGGCACCTGCAAAGACACCTGGCTATTTTTTTAAGACTTTTTCTCAGTCTGGTCTGGAACTCCTGAGCTCACGCAATCCACCTGCCAGGAGTGCTAGGATTACAGGTGTGAGCCACCTCACTTGGCTTCTATTCAGTTTTTACTTTTTTTTTTTTTTTAATAAATAGAAGTACTGAGATTAAATAGTAAAATTTTGTTTAAAGTGAGAGGTAGGCAATAAGAAGTTAATTTGTATCAATTTACACAGTGTATGTGATTTCCTGCTTTTCTAAACCTTTGCCAACTTTGAGTATTCCTTTTATTTAGAGTAGTTACCAATTGTTAGAATAGTTCTGTCAGTTTCAGTGATCATTTATTCAGTAACTAATATGTTAAGCATACAGTGCTATCAAAGTTTTTATATCTACTGAGTGTGAGTATTACAGATTTTAACTGTGGCATATTTCAGATATGCTTTTACACACTATAGAACTGATCTCCCTTGCTACTTTTTGTTTCAGAATTTTCCTTGATATTCTTTTTTTATTTTAGTTTTTCTAGTCTCCTCTGACCAATTTCAGTGAGTGTTGCTTGATTTTTGTTTTAAGACTGTTAAATTTATATCATACTTTAGACAGATTTTAAATTTTATAATGTTTTACTTCCCGTCCTGGAACATGGCATCTCTTTAAATAAGTTTTAATCCTTGTTCACGTCCTTCAAGACCCTGTGTGTTTGCTTCTTGTAGATCCTGCTCATTCCTACCTACTTTATTTCTAGGTATTGTAATTTTATATATTACAGTTGTCATATGTATCTTTTTTAGGGAGAAAAAAGAGGAGTTGCAACTTTAAATGGGATTTATCCCCATTATAACTTCCAACTTGTTTGTATATATGAAGAATATGGATTCCTTCTATAAATTGTGTATACTTTCTCCTTATTAAATTCTCTTATTGTTTATAATTGCTTTCCAGTTAATTTGCTTAAATGAAAATAAAATCTCATTGTTTGTAATAATATCCTCTGTAATAATGGTAATTTTAGTTACTTCCAATTTTTTTTGTATCTCTGCTTGTTTTTTTGTTCCTATTTTCTAATTGTATCTCCAGTCCTTAGAACAACATTAAATAATAATGGTGGCTACAGAGGTCTTTGCTTTATTCCTCACTTTAACTGAAAATGTTTCAAGCACTTTCTCTGTATGTGAGATGGCACATGTGATGATAGTAGGCAGTTACCACTTATCTTATGGAAGAAGTTTTGTTTTTATTAGGGAATTATTTGGAATTTGATTAAATTTTCCAACACCTATCAAGACACTTTTTCTTTTTAGGTATGTTGCATATTTTAATATTCTAAATATTCTAAAATTCAAATATTCTAAAATTTACCTACACTTGCATAGTTGGAATAAATTCTACCTTTTTTTTTTTATTAAGTCATAGCTGTGTACATTAATGCAGTCATGGGGTACAATGTGCTGGCTTTACATAGAATTTGAAATGCTTTCATCAAACTGGTCAACATAGCCTTCACAGCATTTTCTTAGTTGCTGTGTTAAGACATTTATATTCTACACCTAGTAAATTTCACATGTACCCTTGTAAGATGCACCGTATGTGTGGTCTCACCTATTACTCTCCCTCTACGCATCCTCCCCACTCCCTTCCCCTCCCCTCCCCTCCCTCTCCCCTTTCCCC